>DWON01011525.1:0-10140 GCA_018251015.1 Phocides pigmalion okeechobee
AAAAAGAAAAATAATTTTGACATTCTATCTTCCCTCCTTGTCCCTCATTCCGCGAACTTAAAAACGCACCCTCGTATCTATTGATAAAACCTGGTGGATACGTATGTTAATACTATTATCCACTAATTTATGACATTCTTTTTCTATTGACAAATGAAGTCGGCAAACAATTTATTTGTTGTAATTTAAATGTAATTAGGATAATTATTTGTGATGTTTATTTTACTTAACTAGCTTTAACAAAAATTATAAGAACCTATAAAGTATGGCTATGACTTACGCTTGGTACAGGTCTCTTTTTGTACCTCAGGAAGGCCAGGATCATGGGTTTTTATTGCGTAATTTAAACTGCTCTAGTCTGGGTAAGTGGAGTATGATACTAATGTCTGGAATAAATATGCTCCGAAGGTCTTCGCCAAAGTTTCACAACTATTGTTGTTTAATGATAAACGGTACAAACACTGTAACGTAGCTTGAAGGACATGTAAATCAAAAAGACACAACGGTCCTTACAGGAAGTGATGAGACTACAAAATTGATCCATAACATATTAAGTAAAATAAATTGTACACGAAAGTGTATCCATTTTTTTACATAAGTGTACAGTAATTACGTTGTATTCACCCAGTAAAAATACTGAGAGTATTATAAAAAAATTGAAATCTTGAATAATTCTTAGTCCTCCTAAGAAATTTACTTTATTTTAAGCCCTGTCTTATATTTTAAAGACATAGTATAATGAGTCATAACCGTATGCTATTCAATTTCTTTGCCTTTCTCATTAATGGCAAACATTGAAGACATTAGCACTCGGTCGCTGTCACTTTTGTAACTTGTCATTGCCAAAAGCCAAGTAAGTCAACTGTCAATTATCAAAAAATTACACCACTGTTGTGTTTCAGTTTGTTTTATTAAAAATACTCATTAAATTGTAAAATATAATGGCATCCACTTCAAAAGATAGCGTTTCAAATTGTGCCACAGTCCAAGACAGTGTAGATGATGACTTAGAGCCCGGGGCTTGTCCAGAAAGTATTTTAAATCCAACTGATTCCTTCGAAGAGTTTGCTTCAGAAATGAGCTCAAGTCTCCAAGAAAGAAATGTTTTAACCACAAAAAGTAGCACAATAAGCGAGATTCAGAGCGAAATTGCTGAAGGTAAAGATGACGCGCAATTGAAGGCGACAAAATCTAGTGATGATTTGCAGAGTAAAAATGTTGGTATATTGTTGATATTTTTTTCATTATTTGCGATATATTCTAATTTTTAATTTAATTAAAAAATGAAGTAACGCTTACATTCTATAAGTTCAATGTTCTATATTCGCACTTTATATTAGTATGCAGTGCGCACATTTTAGTGGGTGGATGTTATAGGTAAAATAATAAAGATAAAAATGGTGAAGCATATTTTCATATTTTTATTTTAGTTTAAAGGTAATAAATTTATTAACAAATGACCATTATCCAACTGCTCTAAAATGCCTTATTTCTAATAGGGTGTCATGCCTTATTTCTAATATGGTGTGTTGTAAATTACACAATGATTGCAATTAATATCCAATTTTAATCTGAAGAGTGAAAAAGTATAAGGAATATACAGTGAGGTAGAACTTGTATCGAGTACCATCTATATCATACATACTACATCATCATAGTATGAAACAAATTCTTGCATTTCAGTTGAAAGATTTGCTTACTGATTCATTTATATACATATGAACATACTTTATACCATATTACATCTTAGTCTTTTAATAGTAATACCAATATATATTTGTGATCAACTTCTTTAGATTTACCTATTCCATATAGAGTAAGTTATAGAAACAGATGAACTGTAGAACTATTGACCAACAGTAGAACGGCATGCTCATTGACACATTACAGCTGTTAGTCTGTCATGTAAACATATCTCTAAATTAAATCCAAATCCAACCTACAATTTTTTGTAACATAATTATAACCAGGAGTCCATTTTCAAATGAAAATAGAAACAATATTTCATACCCCTGGGTTTTTATAGAACATCATAATCAACTCGTGTGCCTTATGAGAAGTAGATCACTGTATCGGGTCTTGATCCATCCCATGAGCCAAATGCTACATAATTGGTACATATTCACTTATGAAAACTTTATGAAGTACTCAAGTATGGATGTTTCTACACAGGTTTCCTTTACCATTAAGCAAGTTATAATCAATTTAGAATATGCTCATAACTTTGAAAAATATACTGTATGTACACTATTTACAGAAGTATGTATGTACAAATAGTTTGAAACCTGGACCCAATGTGAGAAGCAGGAATATTACTAGGCTATAACTGCTATCTTAGTAAGTTAAAAAAATAATTAAAAATCCTATTTCTTTAAGGAGTCAATGTCTGGTTCGGCTAGCAGTTCAAACTTGTTAGACCAGAATGGTGAAGACAGTGAAACGGAGAAGGATGATTATCTACAATCACCAGAACTTGTAAATAAGGAGAAACATGTATTTATACTCAGCTCAGCGGGAAAACCAATATACTCTAGGTTTGTAAAAATTATTTGACAGATGATAGAAGGATAGAACTACAATTTAAGTTGGGAGATACTGGCGTGAGGCAACCCTTGTTAATTGGAGAAGTGCAGTTGCCAACTAAATTCAAAAGTCTGTGGCCATCTCAGTGGTCAGGAGTAGTAATGTCTTCATACACACTCAGATGGAACTTCAGTCATTTGGTTCGGTTGTATGTAGATGTTCATGGGCTGCAGTGACTGCTTAAGATCAGGCACCTGCATGCTGGTATGCTACTTGCTCACATAAAAATAAAACATTTTTATATCAAATCCTAAGTGTCTGATCAGCATTAATTTTATGTAGTTCTTGTTTTTAATTATAATACCAATAAAAAATGTAATACGTACAATCTATTTTTCAGGTACGGCAATGAGGATAAACTGGCTGGATTGTGTGGAGTGATTCAGGCTCTAGTTAGTGTGGTGGAAGAACAAAACCAGGACATATTGAGATCCATCAACACGAAGGACTGCAAGGCAGTGTTCCTAGTTAAAGGCCCACTTATACTAGTTGCTGTGTCAAAATCTAATGAGAGTGAAACTCAACTGGTATTGCAATTGACGTGAGTTGTTATCAACCCATTATTTAGGAAAAGGGCATGTGTAATTTGAGTTTGGATGTGGTTCTCCATGGGCTGCAATGACCACTTAACATCAGGTGGCCTACATGCCCGCTTCTTACTCTTTCATAATAAAAAAAGGCAGGATTGTAAACTATACTGTTTTGCGTAACTTTTTGTTATCAAAATGTATAGTATTGTTACTGATGTTCAACATGATGGACGACAAAGAGCACAGGCTCTGCAATCAGGTGCATTGAAGACCTTTTTTTTATTTATTTATTTATTTATTTATTGGGATTGCCAACGCAAGATACAGCTCCACTAGCTTAATAATTTACAAACATTATAGATAGATACATTGTTGCTCCTACAATTAAAGGCAATCACAGCATGCGTTGTGTTACAATTTAGTTGTGTTACATTACACATCATTATTTTAAATTTATTTATTATGAAAGAGTAAGAAGTGGGCATGCAGGCCACCTGATGTTAAGTGGTCACTGCAACCCATGGACAACCACGTCCAATCTCATCTCTCAAGAGAACAGAAGTTCTATTTAAGGAAGGATGCAGTTGCGTTCCTACTGTTGAGAACTAAAATGGACGCCTCCAATAATGTGCATCCGGCAACCACACCTCCCCAACCGAAACACAATACATGAAAAACATGTTACTTTACCGCGGGTTTTGAGGGTGGCGGTGGTGCCGCCCCGGGCGAGCTCTTACGACTCTACCACCTTACCTTTTGTCTGCTTTTTCACAGATATGCTTTCAACCAAATTGTATCAGTACTTACATTAACGCAACTGAACAGGATATTTGAACAAAGACGCAACTACGACTTGAGACGTCTTCTATCAGGTGCAGAGCGACTTATAGACCACTTGCTAATATTTATGGAAAAAGACCCAGCATTTTTACTTGGCGCCGTCAGGTGCTTACCGTTACCAGAAAAGGCTAGAGAGAATATAACCAATGCGATTATATCAACGTGTCATAAAATAAGGGATTTGGTGTTCGCGATATTGATTGCTGGAAACCAGTTGATCACCTTGGTCAGGATGAAGAAGTATACCTTGCATCCATCCGATATTCATCTCTTGTTCAATTTGGTGAGGAGTTCTGAGTCGTTCAAGACTGCTGAGAGTTGGACCCCTATTTGTTTGCCCAAGTTTGATGCTACGTAAGTTAATTTTATAACATAAATTAAATTTTGCCTACACTACACTACCTTTTTAAGGTTCCGTACCCAGATTTGTCCCTATAACGCGGGACCAGAATAGCGCTACGGTATCTCCTGCCTGTCGTAAGAGGGGACTAAAAGGAGGACGCCTGCCGAGATTTGGCACCTGGCCCTTTCGTTGTAAAGGGTTCAGTTCCCTCGAACCAGTCGCTGCTTCCAAAAAGAGGACGCTTGCCGAGATTTGGCACCTGGCCCTTTCGTTGTAAAGGGTTCAGTTCCCTCGAACCAGTCGCTGCTTCCAAAAGGAGGACGCTTGCCGAGATTTGGCACCTGGCCCTTTCGTTGTAAAGGGTTCAGTTCCCTCGAACCAGTCGCTGCTTCCACTTAGAAGAGCGAAGGCCGAAGCGTCAGACCGGTCACCGCCCCCGCTTGTACGGGGAGGAAAGGTGAAGGTCAATCATTATCATCGATCCGCTAACCTTCCAGAAGCTCATCCAAAACACTGCCCCGCAACCACAGTACGGACGCCTAACCCGCGATGTGAAACGAGCCCAGCGGGCTGTGTCTGCGGGCTCGTTTCACATCCACCACTCGCCAGCGTCGGGCAGAACCAGCTTTCGGACGGTGGACGTAGCGGGAGTTGAGCATGCCGGAGGAATTATCCCGAGCGCCCCCACTCAACAGTGAGCGAGGGCTCCTATAGTTAAGCCGGAGTGCAACCCCCTAGTTCAAGCCCAAGCAAAGAAGGTTTACCTCGAGACCCTAAAACCCTCTTTTAATTCTCAGTGGGCCCCTGCCCACAGAGGCTAGGAAACTGACTGAGTATCTAAGTTATAAACCATATATTTTTTGAATTTGAAAATATAAGTGTATATAATGGATGAAAAAACCTTTTCATTTTCAGAGGATTTCTTCATGGCCACGTGTCATACATATCAGAAGATTGCCAAGCTTGCTTATTACTGCTAACGGTACAACGCGATGCATTCTTCCCACTTTCCCAAGCAAAACATACTATAGCAGACAAACTTAGAAGATCTAACTGTCTTGTGGCTATCAACGACGCGTTGAACAGGAACAAGGACCTGCCCACAACAGATCCATTAAAACATATAGCGATACCAGAAATTAGGCATTTTATGTACAAATGCAAGTCGACAGCTCAACTGTTCACATCCGACCCTATAAGCTTAGATAGGTTGCAGGATTATAGGCTAAGGCATAAGGAAGGTGGAGATATTTGTGATAAAAAGATAGAGAAATTATCAGATATAGACTATGTAAGAAATTACAGAAAATTTTGCAGCCAAATTCATTGTACATCCACACCGGCTAAGCTGATCTTTAGGTCAAATTCTGATAACACGATTTTAGCTTGGGTAAGTTATATTTTAAACATAATTATATATTTTTTCTGATGTTAAGAAATTACTATGGTCATATACCTCTTCATCCTCCCTTAAATAGGACTCAAAATCCATCTGAAATTGCATGTTGTTTGTTAGAACAGTAACAAACGAGGGTGCAGGCCACCTGATGTTAAATGGTCTCTGCAACCCCTGGGCATCTACCTCGAACGTCAAACAAAACTTAAGTGCTACGTGACGTCATGCATAGATGTATTGCTATTCTTGAGGACTGAGATTCACAGAGAGAAACCCTTCTCCAATTGGAATAAAAGAAATATTTCAGTGGACTTGAGGTTGTCGTTATATGATACACAGTACTAATTGGTAACTATTATTAGACTTGAATCAATACCTATAGCATAATGAGGTAATACATGAATTATTTACTCTCTTTTGAGAATGAGAGATATAGTAAATATAGCTTGTAAAATATTAACTATATTATTATTAACTATGGGAGATCGACCAGGAAGGTGCCACAGGCGCCCTCATAAACCGCTGTAAAGCATCACTTGTGTTTCTGTTCGAGAGGTGCGGTTGCCGGCTACTTAGCAACGTATCTACGTTCGAGCTTGGATAGTATTTTAATCGTGTTTGTGATTGTACATGGATGTCTGCGGCTGCGACTACTTAACATCTTGCTCGTTTGTTACTTTTATCACTTAAAAAAAGAAATTAAAGTTTTGAGGATTCATTAGTGTATTGCTTTCTATTAGAAAAAAATTACAATGTTCCAGGTCACGAATGGATTCGAACTTTATGTGACGTTCGATGCGTTAATGGAAAAAGACCAGGCTATCAAAGCGGTAGACCGTCTTCTCCGCTGGATCAAGAAAGAAGAACAGAGGATATTTATAATGAACGCACCAACGTTCTAGCACAAGTTAACCCTAAGTGGGATCATCAAGAATTCGATAAGTCGAAACTCTAGTGCCGAAAATTAGCTTTATTTGCGAAAATGGACGCTAATCTCATAATCAGATGGATAATATATTTTCTTAAATGAGATTATGGTGTGAAATTATATAAAAATGTTACTTGCTGGGCAAGAGATGTGTTAAATTTTAAAGATTTGATGTTTTTTTTTTACTTATTTTTACTTAGTTATTGTGAATACTCCATTTCTGAGGTCATTATTAACTTAAAATTTAAATATGGTTACATAAAAACTATTGTGGCTATAAAGGTCTTCAAACTTTGGCCCACAGTTCTGCTAGAGACAATTCATTATAATATTTAGAATTTTTTATCATAGTTAAATTAAAATTTATCATGTATGAGTCTGTGCAAGTGTGTACTTGTCTTTATTTGTGTTCATTCGTAGAACACGAATTATCTATTTAAATCTATTATACAAACAACATACATCAATGAAATTAGAAATAACAAACTTATTGGAGAAATAAATATATTATAACTCCTAAAATTTATTGAAAATATTATAAAAATTATATTTTGTTGAAGAAAAAAAAATATTTTATTAGATAGAGATCGAAAATAATGACGCATTTTAACAAACGAGTTATAAATGGTCGCTTATCTTATGTAGGTATTGCTCAGAGTTTATTCCATAGACTGTATATTGTAAAATTGTATTAAAAAAATAGTAATTGATGCATTTCATTAAATTCATTTGCTAATTATACCTAACATTAACCATAGTTGTTATATAAAAAAAAAAACACGTTTCAACATTTATAAATATACCTATCCGTCAACGAAGTTTCTAACTCCTATTATGTATAGAAATAGAAATGACGATATCATGTGTGTGTATGTGGCTTCGATAGTATTAGAAGATAAATACGTAATGTTAAATGATGAACACGACGATAATAACGCCGTTTCTGTTTCCAGCAGAATGTCACTTCTATTTCTATCTTAGGATGCCATTTCTGTTTCTATCGCCGTATGCCAGTTCTATTTCTGAGCTGTGAAACTTAATTAAAATTATTTATTTTGTACAGGATTTGGATTTATAATTAGATATCCATTCAAACTCGTCCCTAAAGCATTAAATAGTAATGCTTTGTTTAAAATGCACATATTGATTATATTGAACACGAACTTTTAAAAAGATTTTTGTTTTAAAAAGTGATTTTCATATGTACTAGTATATTGATTGTGTTAAATTTAATATTTTAAATCCATTGTGAATTAAATAATCATTTTTTTTGGCAAACAGATATAAAAAGTGAATATAATTAAATTAATTATTAAACATATAGTCATATTTGAAACAAATATATATTTTTAAAGTAAAATATATATAATCATGTATATCAAGTATCCATAAATCTATATGTACAATGTTAGATTTTAAATACTAATAAATAAGAAGCAATACTGAATGCAAATAGTCCTTAGGCAGATATAGGATAACTCTTACTGATTACTTACTTTTTATTAAATAAGTTCTTAGTGAGACTTAATATTTTAAAATCTATCGAAAGTATTTTTAGCCTGTCTGTACATTGTTTCTTTTTTGGTAAATTTTACTCTTATGGCCAATCCTAATGCTGTTCATATACACCAAAATTTCAGTTTTTCACATTTTTGTCTGTCTGTCTGTTCCAAAATAAGCTAAAATCATGTGACAGATTTGTGTAATACTTATACCTACTGAATAATACTTATACCTACTGTATAATACTTATACCTACTGTATAATACTTATACCTACTGTATAATGCTTATACTTGCTGTATAATACTTATTACGTAGCTGGTAAACAGAAGCAACATATAGGATACAGCTTGTTATCTAGACTTCTAGAGGATTGCGCAGACGACTTTTTCCCTTATATTAAAGTTTGCGCAAAGTTAGATAGAGTGAGCATTATCGGATATTTTTTTGTTTAGTGACCCATATATTTGATATGTTAAGGCAAATTATAGCCAGTGTTCTAAGAAACAATCTTCCTTGAAAGCCTTCCAAACTTAATCTTAAAAGTAGGTATCCTAATGTAATATAACATTGTGTTATGTAAATGTGAATATGTTTGTGGTGTAATAAGAATCACTTCCAATTTCCACTTACACGTACTTCTACTTACATACATACATACATGCATACATAGACAAGCAACCATATTTCTCAGAAGTAGCAATGCTTCTGTGATCAACTTAAGATAGGATTCTTGTTAGGTGTGGAGTTGGTTACTTATTATTTTTACTGCAGGTTATTTAACATTAGACAAATTGTATGGTTATTTTTTTTTACTATTTCATTTTCCAAATGAAAAAAAAACTTGTGTATTCATTTAGTTTGTATTCTCCTGGTTTTACATATAACATTGTTATATGGAAATATTTGTAATATTGATAAATTGGATGCGGTTTTTCATCCCCAATTTTGTAAGAGAAGTGTTTTAGTAGGAAGCTTTTGCGTGTCTATTGTGTGTTTAATTTTTAAATTTTCAGTTATATATATTTTTAAACATGCACCTTGCAATATAAATACAGTATTATTGAATTAAGAGTTATTAAATTTGCTGTTATTTAATCAATATGTTAAAGCAAATAATTTATAAAAGTTTCACATGTTTTATCTGAATAGATGAAATTCTTTTATCAAACTCTTATATTAGATCGGATCAGCGTTGTGGGAGGTGGCACTGAACTGGAGTTTATTTCTTTAGACTGAAGATGCGCCGAGAAATCTCACAAATATTGTATTGTTTAGCATCTTTGTATCATCTACGAATACACAGAAATAATGTCCACCTCCAATCTTGTAGCACCGATAAAAACAGCATTTTAGTTGGCAGTAATCTATACAGATTTGTACGTACAAGTACAGGGCACAAGTTTGTACAAGCCGCAAGCGCGTTGCCCCTGCACAATAGACAGCATTATTGTATGACAACCTTGTCTGATGCTCAGATTTACCCATACAAAAATGTTACTTATTGGGAGTCTACTTATTCCATTTGCCTGTGACACTTAGTGCTAGTTTCTGCTTTATTGCATAGTGTCGATTTTAACGCTTTCCCTGCTTTCACTGCTGTGTAATTCTGGGCTCGACGCGCTTGCAGCTCCTACACACCTGTGTTGTACTGACAAATTTGTATGGATTACGGGCGAACAAAAGTGCTGTGTTTACGTCGGCGCTACAACACTGAAGGCGGACATTACGTCTGAGTATTCGTAGATGATACACAGATGCTAAAAAATGCAATATTTCAGTAATTTATCGGTGTATCTTCAGCCTAATCAAATAAGTTCAAGCTTGGGCCTGCCTCCCGCAATACTGACCTGATCATTTATATCCGTGCCGAAGTCAAAGTGTTAAAATAAATAAATTTAATAGATTTATTATATCTAATTAAATCCATAAAATAAAATAAAATCTATCTATAAAATAAATTAAATATTTCTCATGAAAATTTAGACTATTTTCAATTCTGGTAACGTAGTTTTATA
>DWON01011526.1:0-10139 GCA_018251015.1 Phocides pigmalion okeechobee
AGGGTTTTGCCAATAAAACAAGTTATAGTAACTTGAGAGCCAATATTTTCATTGAAAGAGCCGCATGTGACTCGCGAGCCGCAGGTTGCCGACCCCTGTCCTAGAAAGAACTTCAATTTTGTTTGAAGTTGTCTGTTAATGTCCATGGGCTGTAGCGACTATATATTAGTCAGTCTGCATGTTTGTTTGCTATTCTTCTCACATAAAAAGTACCCTCGTAAAATAGCGAAGTCTAGTGACAAAATAGTATTAATATTCTAAGTACATACTTCACGTTGGTACTTACCAGATCTATCTTGAAGCTGATATAAACCCTATTTAGTTTGACGGAATACGCCTTCAGCGAATTTATGAATAGTAGCAAGTTTGAGATCAATCGGTAGCAACTAGATTCTTCCGTGTTTACCTGACAGAAGCGTATAGGTTGATACTATAGGAAGAGCGGATAGCAATTTTACATTAAAAAGGTAGGAGAGATATAGTTCGACCGGGAAGGTACCACCACCGACATAATATGCCGTAAAGCATTACTTGTGCGGTACGGTTGCCGTCTACACTTTGAAGCGAGGCGACCATCTTAGTCCTCAGCAGTAGCAACGTATCAACGTTCAAGCTCAGAAAAGATTTCGGTCGAGTTTGTAGTTTTACCCACGTACAAACCATAAACTTAACCGAAATCCTTACTTACTTGTAGCCCACAAACATCCACATGTCTATGGGCTGCAAGTACTTAACATCAAGTGGTTTGCATGCTCGTTTGATTATGAGGATCATGCGGATTACGAGGGCGGTGGTTGTACCTCCCCGGTCGAACTGTAGTTCTACCACCTTTAATGTATGTACCATATATTAAAAAAACATATATTTAATTGAAAAAAACAAACTATGCAAATTGAATAGATTTTTTATTCGCTACCATTTATCAATGTGACCACACAGATGCTACACAAACACAGGTGCTAGATGAAGGCATTAAACTGAATCGACCATTATGATTAGGATTAGGTACCTTGTTTGTGGCACAGCCTGCAGGCAATATTGACTGGTTCCTTATTTTATTTGTATACAATGTGCTTACATCGTTATGGTAATTACGAAATTATAAGGCATTAACTTTTATCTCGTTTCCTTAACGTTGGGACCGCAAGCCTTCAGAACATCGAGGCGTTTGTTCGCTATGATTCAATAATGTTAATGTAATAAATGTATAAGTAAAGAGAACACGTGTAAAATTGACATAATTTCTTTATTTATTAACCGATTAAAATGAGAAAAGCACTAAATGTTAAGTGAAGTCCATCACAATATAATCCTGAAAACTGCATTCAAATCGGATAAGCCGTTTCTGTGATTAGTGTACACAAACATACAGATATACAGACATACAGACAAAATGAAAAAAATATTCTTCCGGGTTCTCTTGCGTTCATAAAGCCACCCCATTATGATTTTTTAAATATATTCGTTAGGTATAGACAGCAATCACTTACAGTTTTATTATATGTATAGATTATAAAGTGTATATATAATGTAAAATGCAATGCATAAATAAAAATCCCGGTAAATAAAACAAGTTGTTAAGGCATCAGTAATAAAACCATATCAGATGCCACCATAACTGTAGTTTTAGTAGCAACCAAGTATCAATATCTGCGTCTTGTGTGGCCTAAATGGCCTTTAGTAACGATTTAATGTTACGAAAAAGTGGTAAGTTGATACGTCTCGATTGCCAAATGTGATAGAATGCGATTGAGATTAACTTAAGTCTAAACAAAACTGGTTTTGTTATTCTTATGAAACATCGCTGTGATAGATTTACCTGTAATTTTTCTAGTCGATAAATAAGCGTCTACTTTGCACGGTTATTAGAAGTTACTACGTAGGGATGTTAAAATTATATAGTACTAGCGACTCGACCCTGCTTCGCTAGGGTAATAGAGTTTATATTTACTTACATTATTTTTCTTTCAGACATGCATACAGCCGTTACCTAGTTGCGAAAACTAACAATTAGAATTACTATATTTAATTTAACTATTTAATTTCTAGCTCAATTTACAAAAAAATACTTAACTTATTATGCACCAACCTTCCTTAAGAATCACACTGTTGTTGAAAACTGTGAGAAAATCCATCCAGTACTTTTTAAGTTACTCACAAACAGACAGACAGACGCGAAGGGGGACTTTGTTAGTTATAATATTTAGAGATAGAGACAAGCAACTATTATGTATATGCATTAGAAGTTACTTAATGAACGTCAAGGGTACAGTGTAAAATCAGTACATCGGCTTTGAGCGCCCCGTTGGTTAAGGTTGACCCGGAGAATAAAAGCCGACGGAAATACACGATCGTTATTTGTCAAAATGCATCTTAACTTCATTCAATAACAGTTCTGAATACTGATGTTTGATAAATGTCAATTTTCGTTGTCATCAAAACATTAAAATGCATCTCAATTTCATTCGATAACAACGATTTGAAGGTATGTTCTCATCAATCCATTTGATAAACGACAAATTTTATTGTAATAGAAACAAAATTTCTTGAAATGTAACTCAATTTCATTTGATGCACAGCAGATGAATATTCTCAAACAACCACGCAAACGGTATCTTCGTACAACACCGTTGCAAGTGGATTGTACTCACACAAATTGCATAGAACTAAATTACACTCACCATAAATCCTACAGAGCCTAAGATATTCCTTCTCTTCTCTTTTGAAATAGTTTATGACTTCATAGAAGTCTTCGTCTTTCGTCTTAGCTCCATGTCTCCTTTAAGTAAAAGTTGTTTTTTTTTATTGTGAAAGAGTAAGTAACGGGCATGCAGGCCACCTGATGTTAAGTGGTCACTACAGCCCATAGACAACCACATCCAATCTCAAATAGAAAATAAGTTCTATTTAAATATGGACGCGGATGCGTTCCTACTCTTGAGGACTAAGATGGTCGCCTCCAATAATGTGTGTCCGGCAACCACACCTCCCCAACCGAAACACAATACATGAAGAACATGTTGCTTTACGGCGGGTTATGAGGGTGGCGGTGGTACCGCCCCGGGCGAGCTCTTACGGCTCTACCACCTTTGATATGAAAGCAAGGGTTTAATTATTTAGGCTGTGCATTGATCTCTGGGTATGTGTAACTAAATGACTTAACACTTTCACAGGTGAAATTTCGAAAATGCATTTCTTAGTTCTTATTTATGTAGCTATACGAGTTTAAAGAATTTATCTAAAAAAAATTACGCAATCTAGGTTCAATAGTTAAGCGCACAACTTTTAAAGGTAGAAGAACTGAACGACCGAGGAGGTACCACCGCAGCCGTCATAATCCGCCTCAACGCATTACTTGTGTTTCGGTGGGAGAGGTGCGGTAGCCGGCTATACTTTGAAGCGAGGTGACCACCTTAGTCCTCAGGAGTAGCAAAGTGTCGAAATTCGAGCTTAAATGGGATTTCGGTCATGTTTATTGTTGTACCTACGTGATATCTATGTACTGTGAATACTTAACATCAGGTGGTTAGCATGCTCGTTTGCTACTCTTCTCATGTATTTTTGCTGATATAGTTCAATGATAAGCGTTAATCTCTGAGTATGTCAGTCATCTTACTCAATCATATGTACATAGATGACTTTAGTACACTTTGTTTCCTATAACGTGCAGTCACCCTATTTGTAACGGATTATCTTCAAAGCCACCGCGACATAGGCGGAAGAAATTTGCGTATAACTATTTTCTCATACCAATTAGAGATTACAAGCAAACTTAGGTCATAATGCTAAAACATTGAGAGCCAAATTTGCATACAAAAGCATTTTAACTCGTTCGTTATGTCGTTTGAACCCAATTATTGTTGCTATTTACAATTGTTCTTGCACAAATAAAAGAAGATTATAACATTGTTAAAGCCTGTCAAGATTAGCCTATACCATGAGAAGTTCAGGTTTTGAATCTCTTGCACTGTTCTCTGATTTTTTAAAGTTGCCCGCGTAATATGAGTTAATTATCGAAAAGGGGAGAAGTAAATAATATATATAGCGTGGTTGCCGGATACACATAATTGGAGGCGACCATCTTAGTCCTTAAGAGTAGGAACGCATCCGCGTTCATCCTTAAATAGAATTTCTGTTCAATTTGAGATTGGGCGTGGTTGTCCATGGGCTGCAGTGACCACTTAACATCAGGTGGCCTTCATGCCCGTTTCTTACATTTTCATAATAAAAAAATCTTGAATATCCATGTGATATATAACTCATTTATATCATGTCAAATGTAATAAGGAAAAAAAAATGTAAAAATAGGTTAAAATGTGCAATTCTGCACAAATCTCATGTCGTCTACCACGGTACCGCCGCCACATGTACTTCCACCATACAGCAGCAAAGTAGCACAGCTGCTCTGGCTTAACATATCTCGTTACAACGGTTTCAGGAACTCAGAGACTGAACACAGGGTGTAGTTTTAGTCACTGAAAGTCTGACGTATCCCTCCATCCCGACACTGAGTGAAGGAGATTATTTGGTGCTTTCCATATCCTTAACAAAAAACATTTAGTTTGGAGGTTGAGGTTCAGTTTTTAAAATTGGGATCTTAGTTCTAGAGAGTAGCAACACATATTTGATTGTCTTCAGATAATAGTTTTATAATATAAATAATAGTTATACCTAGAGTTGTGTATTTCAAGTATCGTCTACAAAGTATCTGACATATGGAAGCACGTAAGAAAATTGTAAGGGTTTCTTTTAAACATTTCTCTAATAAACCCATAAACCAAGATCCATAGATATTTGCGTGCCTATGAATACTACAAGGAACACCTACATATTTATCCATTAGACAAAATTTTGTAGAACTCTTGTCTATTTTAATACACAAAATATTTTTTTATCGTACCGTAATGACAGGTAAATAATAATAAACAAAGGAAATTAATAACTTCGCTTCGAACCCACAGTAACTGTTGCTGTCAACACATTATTTCGTAAACGCCATTGTACGTTCTTCACGCTCCGCTGAAGTGTTTTGTGCGTCAATTTACTTGTTGTCTAAAATTCTCATTAATAAAACAATTATCTTCCTAATTGACTATGTGAATGGGGTTTTTGCTGAAGATGTTTATCACAATACTTCCTCTATTGAAAATGCTAGAATAATTGTTTTTGTTTCAATAACATGTACTCACGAATGCGCATTAAACAGGAGAATAACGTTTAACCGGAACATAACATCGTCCTCATAATCCACCGTAAAACAGTTCTTGCGTTTCAGTTAAGGAGGTGCTGTTGCCGACTACAGTTATAAACGAGTTGACTATGTGAGTCCTCAGGACTGACTTAGGACAGCAACGCATCTGTGTATTACGTCACGCAGAACTTGAAGGTTAGACGTAGATTAGACTTAGGTTACAGAGAAAATTTAACATCAGATGGCATGCACGCTCCAACTTCAAACAGAAATGAAGTTCAATCTGAGGTCGCAAATAAATACATGTCTATAGGCTGCGACTACATAACATCAGGTGGTTTGCATGCCCGTTTGCTACTCTTCTCACATAAAAAACTTAAGGAATAAGATAGTTGCCTCGCTTGTACCTTACAGGCTGACGTCAGATAAAAGACGTTTTTGTGTCGCTACTCCTCACAAAGATCATTAATCTAAAACAAAAAATCTACGCGATATCTCGTTTAAAGCTACTTTTAAGGTCTTTTGTGACATTTTTTCATTACGTTAAAGAAATAGAGATCGTGATTTTAACAAGTCACTGTCTTTAAAAAGCAAAGATTTTAAAACTGGTATGTAAGATCGAAGTTACGTTGATTGTTTTGAGGACTAAAATTATTGTCTAAAATATTTTTGAGGGGTGTGAGTGATAGATCAGATAGCTCAGCTGAAACCGCTGAATGTATGATCCTAAAAATTTACAGATATTGGCACATTTTACAAAATATGTTTAAACTTTTTTATACTACATAAGTTGTTACTTAAGTTGTAATACATAAATAATACATAAGTTGACACTTTACAAGTAATATATACACTTTACAACTTTACAAGTAATATGTAGACATTCAATATTGCTGCAAAATAAATTGATTCAATGAATGTTTAATTGTTGTTCCTGTAACATTTACAAAACGTAGAAGTGTCAATATATTGCAATGAGAGATGTAGTGTAAGCGTACTCTCAGAAAATTAATTTATATAAATCTTCTCCCGACATAGCATAGCGTAGTAGCTCTATGTATAGTTTACTAGTAAAACACGTCTCGGCAACAGCTTAGTGTTTCTTGGAAAAGCTATCAGACGATCAGTATCGCTATTCAATCAGAAAAATGTTCGCGACACCCATAAAAGGTGGTAGCGCCCACTACGCGTAAGGCGAAATTCTGTCCTTAAACGGTCACCACGTCTTAGTATTGGCTTAATAGATTGTATCTGGTATTTTAGTTATAGAAATAATGTTTTTCTTTGATTAAATTGAAATTATTTATCACTTTTCTTAATGGTAAAGGACGTCTTAGTGAAGGAACATAGGTATACAATCAGGACCTTGTTAGTCTATACAATCTTGGGTATTTTTTCTGTTGAGCCTATCAGTGGCGCCACGTGGCTGAACCTGAAGCTACGGTTCTTTAATTACTATTTATACAAAATATTCTTAAATGAAAAAAATATTATGAAAAATAGGGATGACGCTCCAAATTACGCATGCACAAAATATTCTTAAATAAAATAATAATAACCAAAAGATACATAATAGTGTACGGGAATTTACGAATATTATTTCATTAATACTCCCATCTAGTGGAATATTTTAAATGAAATTATATACAAATAATAGGGATGCTACTCCAAATTAACGATGCACAAAATATTTTTTAATTATTTATTAATAATAATATACAAAAATCACTTAATTACTTGCCATTCCCAATTAAATTATTTTCCAATATACAACTGAAAAATAAGAAAAAAAACTGTAAATACCAATAGATATTTGCATTGTTATTAGATAGATGTTCAAAAACGATGTAAGTCTTTATTTTAATTGAATTTTCGTTTAATTTAGCACATTTTTATTTTGTGAATTTTACAGAAACGAAACTCAAATATGGAGGGAATATTTAAATGAAATTATAAATTCATTTTGACAACAATACTGAATGTCTTTTGTCATTACTAAAACCAGCGCTATCCTATTTTCTTTCAGTGCATACATTATAAACATTCAAACAGCTAGGCAGTATAAACATGTACACAGATTTTCGTACATATATTTGCATATGTATGTATATGTAAGCCATTTGTTAAGGCACTTATTACATAGAAATATCCAATCTTAAGGCGGCATGTTATTTCTACAAAGTAAAACATAAACAGACTGAGAGCATAATTTATGAGTATAAACGCACGAAGCAGCTTATTTTAGTTTCATTAGTATTTAAAAACAATGAAGGCTACGAACGAAGGGTTAGACGTTTAGCACATTAAGATGCTGATGCGTTGTAAAAACATTATGTGCTATCTTAACTCCGCTTTGATTTTGTAAAGAAATTGCCTTCAATAAAATCTTAAAGTCGTTAGCAATAACTTTGTAAATAACGAATTGATGGAAACAAGAATATACATACATATATGGTATATATATTATAGTAAAATAAATATTTAAGAAATACATACCTTTCATCTGTATTGTAAATGTATATATTAAAATAAATATTATATTTAAATAATTGTGGGGTTCGAGTGCACAATAAATCAAACAATTAGTCCTACCATTAGTGTTACTTTGATGGATGCTGGTGACAAGAGTCCTGGTTCATATCTCTAGCAGAGAATTGCGATCGTTATTGAAGGGGGACTGCAGCTAGCGTTCTTGGCATCTTGCCTAATGGGCACGGACTCCCATTACATTGTTTAGGTTAGGTTTTATTATAATTAGTTTTAAGATTTTTATCATTGTAAATAAAAAATATATATCTAAATAGAAAAATATAATAACTTACAATATTAACATTATCTATACATATAATAACACTGTACCTGATCGCTGTCTGTACATGACATATACATATATAAAAATCATAATGTAGTGCCTTTATATATACAGGAGAACTCAAAACAATATATTTTGGTTTTTTCTGTATATCTGTATGTTTGTGCATGCTAATTTCAGAAAGGGCTTATCCGATTTGAATGCAGTTTACTCGATTATATTGAGATGGGCTTTACTTAACATTTAGTATAATTTCATTGAAATCGGTTAAAAATAAAGAAGTTATGTCAATTTCATTCAGTCATCACCGACAAAGTCGTGCTCACAGCTGGTAATTTATTAAAGTTTGAAGATGTTTGGCTGATGATTTACATTAAGCAAGGCAATCGGAATAGGAAAGTGCCCAAACATACAGATATACAGACAAACAAATAAAACCAAAATACATTGTTTTGGGTTCTCTTGCATATATTATGTTCTTTTTATATAAATATACCATGTACAGACAGCGATGAGTTACCATTTGATTATATGTATAGATAGATTTAGGAATGTTCTGGAAATTTCTTTCCCGCAGTGAGACATATACCTGAGATAGGTGATCGGCTCACGAGTAAAGGTTAAATGGCTATTTAGCAGTAAAACGGGACCTTTGAAATAGTGTTCAGACTTAGCCACTTAATGCAGATGTTCTTTGAAGTGGCGGATAAAACTCTTTTGTGTGTGATGCAGAGATTAACTTAACTTTAATAGATGGAATTTATTTCTGACGTTTTCTTACTAAGGTATTTTTGTAGTGGCTTAGTTCACATATAAAATAAATTCAAATTTTCCCATAGCAAAGCTATAAAACTCAATTTTTTTGCAGCATTTGCTTTCAGCTAGGGATGTATGGGGGTATAACATCTAATGAAATACATTATTTTTGGAAACAATGTTAACTAATGAGACAAACTACATGCACTCCAAAGCACGAAAACATGCAATGTGATCACTAGTGGCCACTATTGGTCACCCATCCAATTCCCGACCGCATCCGACGTTGCTTCATTTTATAATATTACCTTAACTACTTTTGATAAAATTTCGCGTAACTAATGAAGAAGAACAGTAGGTTGGCAAATTTACAGCCGTACAGTAGATAGTACAAGCTTGGAGTACAAAAGAACGATATTGCAGTTCGACAATAGCCCTTTCAGCTGACGCAGGAGCACTGACAAAACATTCCTAGTACAGGAGCTGGTTGTATATTTGTCACCCGTAATGATTATATTATTATTATACTCAAGGTAAACAAATATCTCTAACAAACTCTTATAGAATGGGAGTCTCATCTGAAGTTAACAGAAAATAAACCCAAAAAAGAACTGGACGTGGGATAGTTCGTTTAATTTACAATTAGCATCTTCCAACACTTTTCTCCAGGCGCCATTTCGCCGTGACCACGAGATAAGAAGCTGGTTCGAAATATCGGTAGTCAGAAATCGTTAATGGTGAGTACTCACCTATTTTAAATCCAGTCTATATTCTTTGTTTACTTATCAATTAATGTTCTATCTATCTAAAGTGTTTTATATCCATACTCTCAGTCGATTATATTATATATTACTATATTATCTATTATTCTTAGATCTTGAAATATAACTATAAATTATTAAAAAAGAACCTAGAAACAAAATGTCGCGCAAATGAAATTAAAAACAACCGTTATATAGCCTTCGTAACCTTAAGTTTTAATACTGCTACCGTTACTCAATGTAGCGTGAAAACTATTTTTAACAAGAGCGAATGAATATTTACTTTTTAAGCGAAACTAGGCTGTTTTTCAGGTCATTGATTTTTATTAGCGCCCAACCTCTGCCTGGTTCACTATAGCCAAAGTATATGTACCGTATCTAGTTAAATACACATATACACTTGTAAATATGTCTGTATTTTTACTTAATGTGTATTTAAAATTTAACAAGGCTATGTCTAGTGGAATAAACTTTGGCCTTTGACGATTCGGGGTTCAAATCTCATTAATTATAAAATAATCACCTGTAATTTACACATACATAATTGTATAAAATTTTCTCCGCCTAATATTAAACAAGGTGAACTAAAACCACAATTGAATGGTGAAGAATTGAGCCT
>DWON01011527.1:0-10138 GCA_018251015.1 Phocides pigmalion okeechobee
ATGTTGCTTTACGGCGGGTTATGAGGGTGGCGGTGGTACCGCCTCGGGCGAGCTCTAACGGCTCTACCACCTTTTAATAGAAATCCCTTCAACTTAAATACAATCGTGTATACATTGATATATCGTTATATATGTATTGATACAAATAAAGGCATGATGTCAAGGACGAGTCCTGTCCTTCTCCTAAGGACTGAGTTAGGTTAGAATAAAAATACACCTATTCAAATTACACACGATTACGAGTTGATTACGAGAGCGGCGGTGATATCTTAAAGTAATAATACATTGCCAACAAAAACTAATTAAACGCTTTTTAGTTAACACTTGTATTAATTTCACTCTTCATAAAATTTCCATATCTTACAAGAAAATCGAGTTTAAGAAGTAAACTCCATAAAAAATGTTCATAATTTTTCTAAAATGTAGAACAAGAAATAATCTTCACTCGTAAACAATTTCACTACGAAGCAGTTTAAAAAAACGGCATGACGGTGGCGCGTGAAACACGTTCTCGCGTTAGCTCCAATTTCACAAGCAAAAGCAAACAAACTGGACCGGCGTGCTCGCCATTGTTTTAGACGGTTTTACTCGGACGCCCGGTGTCCCGTCCGATGTCAAAAATACTGACGTTTATTCGCTTAATCTATTAACAGTTTACTTTCGATCGTGTTCACATATGGACGGGAACGAACGTGCGATATTTATGTGTACTATCTGCTACACTTAGAAGTAAGGCGACTAACACTGTTAGTACCGACAACGATTTTCAAGAGTAGTAATGCATCTAAATACTGACTCAGGAATTAAGTGCTATTTTAGGTTGTATGAGAATGCCTACAAAATGCAGTAACTACTTAATGCAAGTGACCTGCATGCTGATTTGCTACTAATCAAAAATATATATATGTAGTATTGCCATTAACTTTTGCCTCGTCACTTGGTAGAACGGTTGCTGGACAGCTGTTGGCTCGATTCCCGATCACAACACGAGAAACAAAAGTATTTGTTCTGTGTCTCGGTGTAAAGTTGTATTTCCCAGGATGTATTTAGCAATATATGAATATGATTTCTGGTCAATATAGTAAAGGTACTGCCTAATTTGGGACAGTCAAAAGCGTGTAAATAAAAAAAAAAACAAAAACATCCGACTGACAAAATTTGGATATGACATTTTAAAGAAAACAGTTGTGATTTTTATATAACGACGGGTTCATTATCATTGTTTAGGTTTGAAGAATTTATTCTGAAGAAGTAAATAAATCTTTGACATGAGAACAATATTTACATTTGGAGTATATATTAAATATTCCTTAGGTTGCTGAGACAAAGACCTAGTATTGTTTAAATAATTGCACAGGTAAATTTTAACATTCATTCAACCTTTGCCCCTTACACTTCAGAAATGCATAAAAATGTCATATGCGATATGCCATGAGATATTCCAGTATTATGTCGGACAACTGATATCACAATAGCACTAATTAATAGTGCATGAAATCACTTGAATTACTCTACCAGACTCGAAAATCCGTTTCGGCCACTCCACAAGAATAAAAATCGTGATCAGAGTCAGATAAGAATCCCACCTAAACAATAAAACAAACGTAAATTGTCTGTTTGACATTTAACTAAACTGCTACCTACATCAGTAGAAACCTTGCACTAATCTGATCTGCCCACCGGCGCGTCGATATGAAATCAGGCTTTACGACCAAATGTTAGGTCCTATTAAATATTAATTGTTATTTTTGTTTAAACTTTAATGTATGTGTGTGAAAGAACGAGACGAAATTTAGCAGATAAGTTCTTTAATAAGTGAGCACTTTTTTTTTGGAGAATACACTCCTAAAGGGATAACAATAGGGGTTGAAAGTTTGTATACACTTTTATAGTAAAATAAAAGATGAAAAATTATTATTTTCTTGACACCATTTATACATTTGCTTTAAATATTTAAACTGTAAAAACTCAAATGCGACGAATTTATACAATTTACTATGTTCCTATATGTTTGTGAATAATGTACATATATGTATGTGTATCATATACCGTCGCATTAAAAAGTCGCATGGTTTATTTAAATGTATTGTAACATCGACTTCTGCACGAGCAAAGCCGCAACAAAAACTATTTTGAAACATAATCTTGTTGTCGATAACGGAACACAAAGAGCGAACTTTTCATCGTTATAAATTTGTGTCACTCTTTACAAAAACCCGATAACGGACGAAACGCATTATTTCACAGTAAACTATCGCAACTGGTAAAAACAATTGCGTGGGTCGGTTGTGACTGACAAATTGGAATACCATATTGGTATACGCTCTAGCAAAAACATTTGATGCCTTTAAAATTTGCCGTTACAAAACCCGTTGTCAGATGTCGCCTTCATAATCCACCGTAAAACATTACTCGTGTTTCAGTTGGAGAGCTGCGGTTGTCGGCTACACTTTGAAGCGAGGTTCCATGTTAGACCTCAGGAGTAGCAACGCATCTACGTTCGAGCTCAGATAGGATTTCGGTCGTGTTTATGGTTGTACATGGATGTCTATGGGCTGCGACTACTTAACATCAGATGACTTGCATGCTCGTTTGTTACTCTTCTCACGAAAAAAGGCAGAGAGATTGAATCAGTTATGAGGACAAGTTTAGAGACGCGTCGAAAGGCATGCACCCCAGAAAAGGTGATTTCTTCATTATAAGCCCGACGCAGCGCTGGGGTCGTAAAATCGACGTATAGGTAGAGAACCCGTGAGAGGTAATTTACGAGCAAGCATGAAATAAAGTTTTTAAACAAAGCCCGTTCGAAGGACATATTTAGTTAAGCTGATGTTCAAATGTACAACGATAAACTATCAAATGACCAGTTTCCAAACTAATCAATTGTATTCATACAAAATATTTGACGTTTAGAAAACTATAATAATTAATAACTTAAGTTTATTTAAAGTAAAATTTGGATAACGATACGAAAAATAATAAGACCTTTTTGTAAAAACGGTATTTTTAAAACAGAAACTTTATCGACCAGGATAAAACGTTTTTCTAATTATAAGTGAAAATACCATAAATAGGTTCAGCTGTTTCAATAGTTCACGGTTTATATTTAACAGTTGTTTTTTATTTTTATGATTGATATTCGTATAAATTTAAAAATGTGACATTAGTCATAAACTGCATCAAATTTGATATTTGATGATTTGATAAGTTTGCAAAATTTAGATTAAAATTAATAAGAATTACGAGATATGCAGTAAAAGATAAAATTAAAGTCTCAAATTCGTATGTTATTAGGGTAAAAATTGACATTAATTCGTATAAGTCAGTGTTTATAATAACATTGATGCAATTAATGAGTTCGTCAGTGTATTTTTATTTGTCATTTCAATTATCACAAAACTTCCTTACAACATGTGATAATAGATCCTTAAGGAGGAACACCCAATAAAATAGATTATTTAATGGATCGTAAATCCTTGTTCTGTACAATATCAATAACAACGGTCAGAACAACGATTCTTAGAAACTTATCGGGGCATTAACTGACCGTAGAACTGATAGTTACATTCTGGGAAGGGACACCGCACACCGGAGCGTGACCGGCGCGGGACACGACGGAAGCATTATCAACTCCCCGCATCGAACCAACGGTCGTTGTTTCAATGTAGGATCGTATTACTGACGTTACGACCGAAAATGATGGTGAAATTGAAGATAAACTTATACAAGAACATTAATTTCATTTAGTTAATAGTGGAAATCCATGCTGTTGAGTTTTATTTTTTATGTGAGAAGAGCAGCAAGTGAGCACGCAAACTACTTGATGTTAAGTAGTCGCAGCCCATATACATCTCCGTACAATCACAAACTCGACCGAAAGCCTGTCTGAGATCGAACGTAGATACGTTACTTCTCCTGAGGACTAAAATGGTTGCCTCGCTTCAAAGTTAGCCGGCAACCACACGGATTATGAGGGCCGCAGTGGTAACTCCCCCGTCGAACTATAGTTCTTCCTCCTTTAGCTTTAAAACTATTTTTCAACAATGCACTTGTTGTCGCTCTCAAGAAAAATAGGGTAGTTACGCTAAAAATAAGGTAGGTTGGAAAAAATGTTGTCATCGAATCGGACTAGATCACCTGATCGCCCCACCTGCCTATTTCGTTGTACCCGAACTTCTTATAAAAAGTAGGGATATATTTTTACTTGGGATATGCATTCGTAGTGCATTCATTGAAGTATACATAATTGTAAATGTTTGTAGTGGATTGTTTGAAAAGAGTTTTACCGAGTGACTTAATAGTTATATTTCTCCAAAGAAGTATTCACAAAACTTCCATGGTATTTAGCCTGAGCTTAGATACTTGCTACTGTATCTGTATAGTGATACGTAATTTAGAAAGCTTAAAAGGTCGGTATGTATATGTATTATTGTCCATCATTAATAATTTCCAATAAAACCTGATAATACACTGTTACAGTCGTGGGATTTGCACAATGAAACGATTTGTACTGTCAAATTCAATTCAGTCGTTTCCAAGATTATCTAATATCTAATTTTAGAATAACATTGGAACTAATATTGGAAATCTATCAGACAATCTGACAAGACCAGTAGACAAGCAAATATTGAAATAAAAAAAAAATTAAATTCACTAATAGTACAATGATAATAATAACACAAGTGTTATCATTTTCGCATATCTAGACAGAAAATATCCTTTTCTCTTGGTATTTGTTTACTTATAACTATAAATACAAAAGAAAACCATTACAAAAGCCTTTTTTGTAATGGATAAACTCAAAAACTACTTTCACATAAATATTACCTAAAAAAATACATTACTAACGCATAATTTGGTCGAGCATTATTAAAAAAAATCCCTAGAAAATGACAATGTAATAAATTGTGTAAAAGTCATTAAATTACGGTCGCAGCGAAAATTTTTAAATTATGTTCATAGCACTAATTAACACTTTATCTGTGAACCGTGAAGATAAAAATACAACACTGAATTGCATACTTACGAAGTCGGGGCCAGTCTCTAGTAAATTTTTATGTGAGAAAAGTAGCAAACGAGCATGTAAACCACCTGATGTTAAGTAGTCGCAGCCCATAGGCATCTACGTTCAACCACAAACACGACTGAAATCCTATCTGAGCTCGAACGTAGATATGATGCTACTCCTGAGAACTAAGATGGTCGCCTTGCTTCAATGTTTAGTCAGTCGGCAACCGCACCTCTCCAACCGAAACACAACTAACGCTATACAGCGGTTTATGAGGGCGGCCATGGAACCTCCCCGGCCGAACTATAGTTCTCCAACCTTTAAAACTTATGAAGCTACGATATATCGTTGGAATGCGTCTAAAGGACGTCCCGCGTTTAACCTAATTCCTACAAAGGCGACCTGTTGTGTCTACGTATAACTTTTAGCCTTATACCTGTAACAAACCAGTTTTGGAGCAGACTTCGTTTCGTATAAATTCACGAAAAGAGTCCTTTTATCTCGAACCGTCCGTGGCCGATGATCGAAGATTACATCCATTTGCTCGCGCACGCACATAAAAAATACATCCATGCACTAATCTCGGTCGAATGAATACATAGTTACGTGATGGTGTTCGCGACTCAACGATACAGTATTATAGGCCAGGAGACAGGTGCCAATTTCGATAACAATTTTTTCTCAGGCGATAACTTAAGAAATGCTTTAGTGGTCGGTTTTGGATCCGTGGGAAAAATGAGCAACTATGGCAATAGCGGCGGCAACTTTTTTTACTTTCACAGATAGCAACAGATGTTCTTATCAATGGATCTATCAGTTACGTTCACGATACCTCCTGGTAAAATATTTTGGACAGGTGTCTCTCCAAAAAAATTTACGAATTATTTTCTAAGACAATTAGTCATGCAAATCTGTTACTGGCTCGCGGTGTAGCACCTATCGATGAGTAGGCAATATCGAATCATCAAATTTGTTGCACGATAGGAGTTTTCAAAAAGAAACGCGGTAAATGTTCTTCTGGCGTGATGGAACGCACTTAGACCGCCGACGCCGTAAACATAACACACGAATAGCTCGAGTAAATGGAAATTGTGGGAAAAATGTGAGTAATTTTTTTCGGCATCGTTTTTGTCTGCAGCGTATTTTGAATTATAAACATTTGCATACTTGAAATGGTGGAAGAACTTACACATTTTAACTGGAGAAATACCACCGCCACACCCAATTCAAGATTTAAGCAATTTTAGTTTTGCAGATAAAAAATGCAGCTAGCAGTTGGTACAACATGCGAGACAACGCCATGTTTAGGCATCAGAAGCAGGAATAAAAATCTGAGTACGAGGTTCCTGTTTAACGTTGGTTATAGATGTCAAAGGTTTCCATGCATCATGGTTGCCATGGAAACCCAAATTAACAAGCATACGAAACACTTGGTAAATCAAAATTAATCTTTTAAATGTCTTAATTGGCCGTAGATTGAACCCAAGGTCTGTGTACAGACCGGTAGTCACTGGGTCACGCGGCTCTGCATCCATAAATTTGTGAATCAATTTAGGAAGTTCCAAAATATCAAACGATACACATGACTGGCAATTCGCATAAAACCTGAACTCATGATTAAATGAAAATAGGCGATGGTAAGCGAATCTTTGTACTTACCCCGGCATCGATCGCGCGGTGAACGCACCCTAAAGTGAACAACGCCAACTGGCATAGGAGGGTACGCACCGATCCCTCTCCCAAATTCAATAATGATAAAGAATCCCTCTTTTGTAGCGATGCTTAATTGTACCTCAGGGCGCTAAATTGAGCATTCTTCCAACGTTGGAAGCAATTATTTCCAATAATTTATAATACGACTTTTATTTGTCGTGTCTACAAAATTGTCTGCGCGATAAAAACGGAATCATTTGAAGGGACGTAATGGTATGCGTTCCTATAAAGTTAATGGACGTGCGATAGACAAAGTCTCCGTCCCTTTGGAACTAATGACCACTCGAAACGGGAAAATTACGCGACGCGGTCGGTCGAACGGATGGGCCAAGTCACGAAGCGACGGCTCGGGTTTCTGATAAAACTCAAAATGCGTTCGCTCAATTCATAACAGAAGTGTTTCGTGAAAATAGTCACAAATTGTACGAGACACGTCGAAAAGAAAAATTCGCTACCGTTTTCGTTAAATACACAAATTTTTCCTTCGTGCAAACTGTTTTTACGTGACGATCGAACAACCAATAATTATTTTGTCTTTAGATCGCCTTAAACTGTATTATACGACTTTGTAAATGAAAAATATCTCATTAAAGTTAGGAAACGGCTCCACATATTTAGGGTATGCTCAGATCATTTTTAATTTCAAATAACTAATTAAATATAAGTGGAATAAATAAATCAAATGTGCACCTAGTCTCTAAATTTAAAAGCTTCGATAGGTATTTCAAATTATCCACTTATATAATCTAACAAAGAGCTATTAAATATATTTCCATGAAGAAAAATCTGTCCGTAACAAACTAATTATGCCCAAACACAAATTAGACAAACTAAGAATAAGAACCTCCTGTATTGAAAACAACAGAAATCGATCACAGTATTTGATTGCTGAATATGTGTAAAGTTCTTTGAATACAATGAAGGATTTTACTATGATCGCTAAAATGTTCCCCGGTGTTACCATAGCGGTGCGTAAATTTCAAGTCGTTCCCGGCGGTGGCGGAGCTCGGGCGCGGGCACAAAAAGCTCCGCTTAATTTCCAGTAGGGATGTGCCGGATCTTTAGTATAAATTCGCGGGTACGAACACCGATCTAACGTGTCGAGATCCGCAAATACAAATAATGACTAGGTGTCTCATAAAATGAGTACTGAACTCATTATAAAGTTTTAAACAACTCTTACTTCGTCGGTAACTCATTACATTAATATTAAATAGTTGATTTTCGCAATAAAGCTGTGGCAAATATGACATTTTAAAATATGGATTTTATGCATAGTGGTATTGTATTAAAATATTAAATGGTATTAAAATATTTCATTGCTAATTACACTTCAAATTTCATACACATATGTATGTATACATGAAAAACACCTGTTCAAGATCTGTCAAAAGTTTTATATTTTTATTTGAGAAGAGTAGCAAACGAGCATGCAAACCACCTGATACTAAATAGTCGCAGCCCATAGATATCCATGTACAATCACAAATATGACTGAAATGCTATCTGAACTCGAAGGTTGCTACTCCTGACGACTAAGATGATCGTTTTGCTTCAAAATGTAGCCAGTAAACGCACCTCTCCAACGGAAACACAAGTAATGCTTTATGAGGGCGGCGGTGGTACCTCCCCGGTGGAATTATAGTTCTCCCACCTTTAAAATACGGATACTTTTAGAATACGGATACTAGAAATCTTTAGATATCCGCGTACACGGATATCCGGCGCATCACTAATTCCCAGCTGCGTCGGTCCCCGGGTGCGGTGACCTCGGCCGCATCTGCCGCGCAACCAGGCTTCACTTCACGCATAACGACCACATTTCTATTGAGATAGCTTTTTCATGCAACCGCAAGTGAACGTCTCGACTCTCGTCACTCGTCGCATGCCCTGTGAAGATAGCGCACAAAGGGAGTGACGTGTAGTCATTAGAATATCTCTTTTACGTAAAATACTCGTGCAGGCTACGCGGTTATGATTTACTTGATATTTACGCGCTACCTCGGCCTGCATTTTAACTTGGTCACGACCATTAGAGTTGACCAAAGTGGAGGCATACATACGCCTGAAATATACAGTAGGGTTGGTTAAACTTTTATTTAACGGTCGTAAGAATTCTTTGACGTCCATCTGCAGGTTACCTCTGCCATATATAGTAATGAATTCTTTATATAACACAAGCAAGCACTAAGAAAGAATTTTGGAATTGCCAACCTTGAGAGAATAGAAAGGGGTTTTGAAAAAAATGTAGCCTAATGCGCGAGCAAAGTTCCTGGCAAAAACTGCTATTAAATAAATACCTAATCCATACACGTAACAATAACGTAAAAAGAGACATTGATCACGTTTACGGTCGCACAGTCAGATAAACATAAATAGTCATGTATCCCTGCGTACAGTCCGCTTGATATTCAGGTCACACAGTTTTTGTAAAATTACTTTTTGTCAACAAAATCCAGAGACCGAATCGTTGGACCATTTCATACAATTTTATCTAGCAAAAGCATATTAATATTCTGTACATACAAATGAAATGAGCTTGCGTACTGAATATAATAAAGTATTTCAATAGAGCCAAAATAAAGAGTTTATTTTTTTTAACTATATAAAAATAAGTCAATATTTCACGAGCGAAAACTGTTACCTACGTAGTTAATTAAAATGGGTACAAATAAAGGTATAATTATCCTAGTGTTCAACGAATATCTCATTTTATTTTTCGAGTTTTATTTAGCGTAAATCTTATGGTTTGCAAATACTAAGATGGCGACAACTAAATCAGCAAATCCCAACGTCCGACGTCGCATAAATCTGACAATCGTTTTCGAGTAACATGTTTTCAAATTCAAATATTTTAGTTCATTATAAAGGACATACCCTTAATAAATGTCAAGGGTACCTACAATTTTAAATCTGTAAAATCATCGGCTTTGAGCACCCTGCTAGCTTAATTTGCGGGACTATGCACGTTTAATCATTTACAATAGAGTAATAAAGTGTTCTAAATTTTATCAACATCATCAAATCATTACTAATGTGTCCGCATCACAATCATAACACAGATAAAATATTTTCCAAAATTGGCATTATTACCTATCTCAATGTAATATTTGTGGAACTTAAATAGCATTATTACTTACAACCAGAGTTATTTTTTTGCGGGAAGCACCGAAAGAAATTTCGAGAATATCGAAAATTTGCCATAAAAAGAAAAAGTAATGAAAAAATGTGTATAAAGTTTAAGAAAAACTATTTTGGTGACCTTTGCAAAAATGTTTGGCATTTTGACCATAACCGAAGTGTCAAAAAAGGCCTGCTAACAACTAACATAAGTAACAACTTTAAAGGTGGTAGAGCCGTTAGAGCTCGCCCGGGGCGGCACCACAGCCACCCTCATAACCCGCCGTAAAGCAACAT
>DWON01011528.1:0-10138 GCA_018251015.1 Phocides pigmalion okeechobee
ATATTTCTAAAGTTAAACAATTCTGAAGTTTCGTTACCCGTGATTTTGCAAATATGCCTGTACTTAATTATATTCTCTACTCGTATTTTTATATCCAATAATTTGCTATTTGACCGTATATTTTATTTCTAGTGTAAAGTAATTCTGGTAATTCGGTAGAAGGGTGTGGTTCCCAGCTCCTAATGGAACGACCGTGGTTCACTCTCAGCAAAAGAAGTCAATGGTAATATATAGTAAGAATAATTATCTAGAGATGTTTCATAAATTTTCGAACTCAAATATTATGTAACAATTTGACGGTGATATCATACGGTGTATAATACGTTTAAAAATGATGGTGATATCATTTGTGCTTGTTTAAAAAGTGACATAGTTATATGATATGATTTTAATATCATGTACGTGATTCTTACGCTAATATCATTCGTGCTTGGATGATAGGTGGCATATAACTATATTTCTATAAATTAGAGGAAAAACGACCAAGGTACAAGAGGAATATATAGAGTTGAGACACGCTCATTTCCCGCCAATGGTGCGTGTAGAGGCAGCGCTATTTGTCACGTCGCCAGCTAATTATTCCGTTCTACAATTGTAGAGTGTGAGCAAAACGGATAAAGGGTGATGAGAGATTTCGTATGGGATGTTTTTTTTATATATAGATTAGGAACTAAAAGGCAGACGGGCCACCAGATGGAAAGAGTTTCCAATGCATCGACTTTGAATGAGAGGTCTTTTAGAACCTTTGCACATTTATCAATGAATATATCTCACACACACATCTGATTCATCGAAGCTAAGAACGTATTAGAAACTAATTTTATCACCTGTTTTAATCACGACCTATTTGTTTTTCCCATGTAATCGTTTTATTTACTCGAAATTGTGTGTATATGAGAGTGGAGACATTCTAACACACACGATTAGCTGTCTCGTGTGTTCACGATCCTTCTAAAGTTATACTGTATAATGTTTATTTATCAATCATTCTGAGAGTAGGTACCTGCCCAACAGTGGCATAGAACAAACTTTTTTTTTGAAAGAAGTAGCAAATGAGCATGCAGGCCACCTGATTTTAAGTAGTCGCTGCAGTTCACGAACGTCCACATGCAATTACAAACAAAAAGGATTATTTTTATAAATTAGTTTAACGAAAAAGGCAGACGGGCCACCTGATATAAAACAGTTATCGTCCTATGGTCACTTGCAACCATAGAGATATTGTACATAGATTGAAAGAGCAGGCATAAGGCAAAGAATAGGCAGGCCCATATCATTTGCTTTCTCTTTTTTAAACTGGCTCCCCCACTCTAAGTATAATATTTCAATACTGGCAACACCAGAGGGCTCGCCAGCATCGCCAGCTTTGAAGTATCTGAGCTCGTACGTAGATGTATTGCTACTTTTGATTACTAAGACAACTACTAAGAACAAAAATTGCCTTACAGTAAATTATGAGTCCTGTGGTACTTCACCGGCCGAAGTATATTTATACCATATATCAAAGAAAGTAACTTTAAAGCAAGATAAACATTAATAGTAATAAAGGTTTAATGTACATATAAGCGAAACGTGGGTAGTTTAGTCACGCTCATTTGCCGGAAGTGATGCGTGACGGCAATCTGTCACGTTGCCAGCTTATTATTTTTTTACGCCTATTTGAAAATCAAATCAAATAACGACTGCTTATTTTTTATTAAAAAGTTATGTATTTTTTTAAATAGTGCTTAGTAAAAATTGCTATACAAAAACGAGTTTTTAAAAGCGAATCAACTTTTGAGCAATTATCATAATATCAAAATAAAATTAATTAAATTATATGAATATTTCTTCTAGCGTGTGTATATTCCTGAAATCCTCACAAACGGTTGGACCGATTTTAATGAAATTATTTTTGTGTCTTCAGGTGGATCTGAAAATTGTTTACATTTTCAATTGGACCCATCAGGTGGAACTGAAATCGGATGCAAGGCTGATATATCTGAACTTGGATCAAATGGAACCTGGCATGCTTTCTGCAAAAAATGACATAGATTTTTTTCAGAGCGGGACAACGTCCGTTATGCCCACTAATAATATATGTATTTACAAATTAAAAATGTCACCCAAACCTACTGCTTCTCGCAGTGTTTAAACTGCAGGCAGCGTATCCTCATTGTATGGCCAGACTAAATAACCAAGTGAAATAAGTGTCAGCCCTTCGGTCACCCGATGGGACGAAGAGTTTGACAGACATGTCCTTTATGAAATTCTTCATATGAGCAATGTATATATAGCAGACCCAATGTATATATAGCTATTTTTTTTATCTTTGAAGAGTATTAAAGGATCGTGCTGTACCCGATGTTAAGTAATCGGTGCAATCTATAGACATCGAGATCGGATCAAAAATATAATTGAAGATCATCAGAGGCTTTACTACTGCTGAAAGCCAAGACGGTCGTCGCACTTAAAGTGTACCCGGTAATTATACTTCATGAAGTGAAACGCAAGGATTGTTAAATGGATAAGGACGTCCATTCATTATGTGAGGCAATTTTGGTAATACCCCGTTCGCCCTATAGGGGAATACCAATAGGAGATTGATGAGACGTAAGATTTAACGGGGATCGGATCTTTAATGTCATGTGGGATTTATAAAACGCGTGTTTTAAATGGATGTTATTTATTACCTATATTTAAGTGGACAAACATTTAATGTAAAGTTAGGATTAAGCACACAATTACGTCATTTTTTCCGAGCCCTTTACACTCCACTTGTAAAATAAGGTAAAATTTATACATTTTACCATGTAAGGGATACTCACAATTTACGATTTTTAATTTCCAATATTTCGTAGTCGTAATTGTGAGTACCCGTAACTTTCTAAAATGATATTAGTTCCACGATGATGTTAGTTTAAAATCATGTCGTTTTCGGAACTAAACATTCCAGATAATTAATTGATGCCCGCTAATGTATCCAATAGATATTAAAAAAACATGTGCCATGCTATATAATGGGTACTCACGATTAACGATTTTTGATTTTTAATTGCCGATACTTCGTTAATGGTGAGTACCCGTTATATAGCATAATGTATGGATTCTGTAATTTCTGTTTAAAGTCGTATATATAACATTTTATTATTCCCTAAAGTGTTTTACTACTAATCTATAAAGACATAAAACCACGTCGAGAGCCTTTATCGACAGACACATTTCTCAATCACAAATAATTAATGATCGACAATATAATTTATTGGTTGGACCATAATAATTATAATGTAACAATTATTGTTCAGTAAAAGAGACATTTAGATATAATTATCGCTCGTTTATCTGCGTGTTCGTTCGACGAATGCAAATATTTACGTTGAACTTTCGCGACTGGCGTAATAAATATATCAAAAATTAATAAATATAATTTTCTGTCAAACAATAAACATAATAAGAACATTATAGGTCAAGTTATCTCGGAATTATATATATAAATATGTATGCATCCAAGAGTTGCTAATAATTATATCCAGGTAAAACCAGTTCTTTGTCCCAAAACATGCGAAGCAAAGATTCAATAAATACATATATAAACCTACAAGATGCAAAGTATTAAAGACTATTTAGAAAAGTCAAATCAACTCTTAAATACATTAAAAAATAAATATATTTCTTTCAATCAATTAGTTCCACGTTTGATCGACGATGACGGTGACAAGAGGGCTGGTTCATATCTCGCGCAGAGAACTGCGTTTGGAGTTCAACGCGGGATTGAGGCTAGCGTCCTTTGGACTTTGCCGATGAGCACGGATCCTCTTTATATTTTTAACGTTAGCCTCTTATTATAATTAATTTTAAGATTTTAATTATTGTAATAAAAAAAGTTTACTGTAATTTGTTTTTTTTAATATCGCGCTCATAGATCTCATAGCTCTTAAGATCCCTGAAAGCCCAAAAACCCGGCTAGCGCCCGTAGTATCGATAGAGGAGCGATGTCGCAAAAGATCTGCAATGACTTCATACCGACAGCACAAGATCAAGAGCAATGGCATCTTGTGTCAGAGACAAGATACACTTTGAGTCGTAGAGACAACGTAGTTACTTAACTAAATTTTGTACAGTATTTTAAATAACAAATTCCATTTTTTTGTTTCAGCATTTATACTGTTTAACGCCGCGACGTTGATTTGAAATCAAAATACTGAAGTTTTACTTGATTTAAGGATTAATTTCAGGTGATTTGTTAAAAACGCGTAAGATCTATCGTCATGTTGTACCTGAATGTTTGCCACATTAAATGTTAAAGAAAGCACATGTTAAGAATTAAGTTTCATAAAAGATTTAAGTTAATTATCTAATATGTACCCCTATTTATTCTTTATCTTTTAGCCCTTATTATCTGGAAGAGATCGTTTAGCAAGAATGCCTTTAATGTGATATCTACAAAAAAATGATTTTAAACGGAAGATATACGAGAAAAACCTTTATTTACGCAACAGAACTTAAAACAAGTTTTAGATTTTTTGGTTAGTTTGTTTATTTCTCTGTGTGTTTATACACGCTTATGTCAGAAACGGCTTAATCGATTTCAGTATGGTTTTCACTAATAATATAATATGCTTTTTATTATTATTATTTTGTTTATTTATTTCTCTGTTATTAGTGTATTTTGTACAGCTTAGTACTCTATAGTATATCATGTAGTATAGTACTATACTATACAAAGACTAGTGTATAAGTGGCTTGTATTTTATCTTCCCGTTTCACATGTACTGCATTCGCCATTTCCTCACACAATAAAGAAAACCCAAGTTGACATAAGTCAATGAGTGATAGAGACGTAGAGCTGAGATGTTTATGACTTCCTTCGTACGATACAGACAGATAAACAGCTATTTCAGGAGGAATGAATGAACGTATGAATGGACCGGAATGAATGATTGCTTGTTCGATGTTTAATTACTTACGAGATATGCAATTGTGTATATTAGAATATTTATATGAAACTTATGCTTAGAAATTGTATTCATTTGCTTCTAGGAATAGTGGCCGTAGTTTTTGTCGTTCTTCTTTCTTTCGTGTCGGCATGACTGGTTATTAAAGGGAGGTGTTGTTAAGGAGTTAATAGGAGAGGATTAGTACGGTGTGAGGGGAGTTAGAGGATAAGTGGGAGAAAGTCATGCCGTAGTGGAAAGATTGGTCAATCAGCGTAGGTGGGCGAAGGCTGTTGTCCAGGGTGCGCCGGGCGACCATGTAACGTCACGCCACTCGAGGAGGCTCTTTCCACGCACTCGCAAAATTGTTTCTTTTGGTATTTCCAGCAAAAGATGTGAAGAGCGTCATGACTGAAGTCCACGGCGTTATCATGGGGTTGCCGGTCCCCTTCCCGCTGCCAGAACCTGACGCCTGCCATGACAATGGACTTACCTGTCCACTGAAGGTAACCTTCCATTTCTCTCACAACTTTGTAACAATATTTCTATCCATAGATATCTATTTATCCTCTTCTCCCTCGATCTATCTATCTATCTATCTATCTTGGCACACTAACATTGTTATATTAACACTTTCCCTGAGGGGTACAACACTGATGTGTATTGCGGGGCGCAACACGCTTGCGGCTTGTACACACCTGTGTTGTACAAATCTGTATGGATTACGGGAAACACTGCGGGCGGACATTACGTCTGTGTATTCGTAGATGTTACACGGATGCAAAAACTACAATATTTCAATATTTACATTTATCATTGTATTCATTAAATTATGAATTATCATTAATCATGATAATGTAATGATTACAATGATAAACTTAAATAATGATACGTAATTTCAAATAGGACTTTTACATTATGTTATTCGATATTATATATTATATTTATACAAAAGGTCGAATACAGCGTACTTTATGTAAACATTTGGATAACTGTATGACCTATATGCACAAATAAAGAGATTTGATTTGATTTGATTCAGTGCATCGTCAGCGCATCTTCAATGTGAAAAGCTCCAGTTTAGTGACGCCTCCCACAACGCTGACACGATGATATGAGCACTGCAACGTTAAAAAGAGCAAATATAATCTAACTAACTTAATCTCTATTTACTACGGCTATCAATTTCCCCGCGGTGTCTCATATACAAAACAATCTGTACATTTGAAAAAGACGACTATTTGGGCTATCAACCGAAAAAGTTGGAACCCTTTTCAATAATGTAATAGATAGTAAGAAGCTATCGAAAATCCCCCGCTAAAGAAGTAATGCTTCTAAATCGGTCAACTTATCACCATAAAAAAGAATTGTTCTTTGTTATTAATACTTGTTAAGTTCGAGCCGACAAAGTAATAAAAACCGGTTATTGAACCTCTTCCGGGAATACAAATCGGGAAATAGATAATTATCTATACATTTTTGTTTAGATAGTTTTGTACTTATCTAAATATTAAGTAGATACAAAATACTAAGAAAAACAAACAAGGACATTTCCGTTTAACATAATCCCTACTAATATTATAACTGTAAATGTAAGTCTGTTTGTTACACTTTCACGCCAAAACTACTCAACCGATTATCATGAAACTTTGTACACATATTCTTAGGTATTAAAAAGGACATAGGATACTTTTAGTTAAAAAAAAATATTTTGGAAGCCATGATTGTTTGTTGAAAATTTGAAAATGTAGCAACTTCAACGCCATCAAATTAAAGCTTTACTGAAAATAGCGTCAGCTGTTTTTAATTTATGTACACTTATAAGGTACACTAAAACTTTTTTTTGAGGTTAGTTACAAGTTTATTCAAATTTAAATATTTTATTTCATTATAAGGTACTTACATACACTTAATGAACGCGAACAATGAACACAAATATTTTTTTAGTTATTACTCGAAAGGTGGTAGAGCCGTTAGAGCTCGATCGGGGCGGTACCACCGCCACCCTCACAACCCGCCCTGAAGTAACATGTTCTTCATTTATTGTGTTTCGGTTAGGGAGGTGTGGTTGCCGGATACACATTATCTGAGGCGACCATCTTAGTCCTGAAAAGTAAGAACGCACCCGCGTCCATCCTTAAATAAAACTTCTGTTCTATTTGAGATTGGACGTGGTTGTCCATGGGCGGCAGTGACCACTTAACATCAGGCGGCCTGCATGCCCGTTTCTTACTTTTTCATGATAAAAAAAGAACCTCGCTACATTGGTCTTTGGTATTTACTAAAGGGCTTCAACGCAAGCGTTGCCGCGGGTAAAAACTAGTAGTAATCATAAAGAAGTAAGGATGAAGATTATTTTTATTTATTTTTCAGTCTGGTACAGAATTCCATTACAAAGCCACGTTGCCGGTCCTGAAGTCTTACCCCAAGGTCAAGGTGGACGTCAAGTGGGAGCTGAAGAACGAAGATGACGAAGACTTGGTCTGCATCCTGGTCCCCGCGAAGATCCACTAAAAAGCACCTAGTATTAGTTACTCTTAAATAACTTTCTAACCTAAAATGTTTGTAATATAATTTTTATACACCCAAGGGCACGAAAAATTCCAGCAGTAAACTTCTAAACAGTAAAATCTTAATTTAGAATAATTCAAAAAAAATAAGTGAAAATAATATAATACCCAAAACTAATATTTTTTCAAAACTAATACCTAAAATGATTTTTAATCCTTTTTTTTTAAACACCCACGACATTAATACTTTTAGCGTGAACTATAACATACAACAAATACAAAAAAAAATCAAAGAAAAATATTTATTGCCACAACCTGAGCGACTTAACACCATAGGAGGTGATTGATCAATAATTTGATTGGGTTACCACCGTCCTTGTGACCCGTGAAGCAATTATTGTTTCGACGTATATAGAGGCGACCATCTTAGTCCTCACAAGCAGCAACTCAACTTACAACCTCAAAGAAGTCCTATAGTCGTGTTTGAGGTCGTGTGTCAATGTCCGTAGGCTGTACGTGATATTTACATCAGGTGACCTGTATGATCATTTGCTAGACCGTTCTGAAAATAAATTAAAACATTTTTGTATGTGGGAAGAGTAGCAAACGAGCATGCAAGCCACATGATGTTAAGTAGCCGCAGCCCGTAGACATCCACTTACTGTTCCGTCGCGTGTAAAATGTTTTTTCTATAAACTTAAAAATATAACAATAACTTTCAACTTAACAGTAACTAAACGTAATTATGTTACATAGACCTAATGTATTGTATTTTATATTTTAAGTTGACTTAATTTTGCTAGAATGTCGAAAATACGCCTTCATTACAATGAAGAACGAACGTAGCATATGACGTAACAATTAAGAATCTAGACGATGAAGAATCAATGGAGAAGAATAAGATTTTATTAAGTTATTGTTAATAATTACTTTGCAACAATCCGCTACCATGTGTTATGGTATGTATTAAAATACATGGATTATGAAGAAAGAGTAAAAATAAATATCAGTATACATAAAAAAATCAACATTATTTTCGTTCCAAAGCAGCATATTCAGGGTAAGTTGACTCTGCGACGGATTGTTGAAAAATAGTTTTGCCCATAACTTAATAGCATCAATTTCCGTAAATAACGGCTGATACTATTACAGTTACTTCGAAAGGTATATAAGTTTTCAATTCTTCTTCTTCTTTCGTGTCGGCATGCCTGGTTATTAAAGGATAGTGCACTTAAGGAGTTAATTGGAGAGAAATAGTACGGGGTGAAGGGAGTTAAAGGATAAGTGGAAGTAAGTTTGCCGTAGTGGAAATATTGGTCAATCAGCGTAGGTGGACGAAGGCTGATTGTCCAGAGTGCGCCGGGCGGACATGTCTCGTCACGCCACTCGAGGCTCTTTCCACGCACCCCATTGTTCAATTGGAAATAACGGACTTTTGTTGAATTTTGTCATGATCAAATAAAAACCTTAATCTACGTTTTTTACAACCATATCAACTCAAATACTTTATTTAATTATGACATATTTTCTTACACTTAATAAATCATAGTTACAATGTAAAATGTTCATCGGCTTTGAGCGCACTAGCTAACGTTGACCGGGAGAAAATGCCGGCGGAAAAACTTTCGGCACTCCTAAATATGTTATAGACAATATTTTCTTTCTTTTAAAACTACTACTTCCCATTCATAAAGACACTATGTAACACAAGATATTTCTGAAACATAATGAAACCATAGGTAAGGTCCTGGTATCGATTGGGTTATAATAGCAAAGACAAAAATGCCACGTGTAAAACCGAAACACCTACAGTCTACACAAGAATAACATTTGGACGGAAAAAAATATGTGGTTATTTTTACTGTTTATTAATGATCTACATTTGATGCTATGTGGGCTCTTCAATCACATTTATTTTTACTTAATCGTGTATGTATTTTGATGTATTGTATTTTTGTCGGAGTTATACTACCACGCACATTTTTGTTTGCTTTCAACGATTGTCGTGGATCTTGCCGTACAAAACACGTTTTTTTAAGTTTCATGTTTTCGTGTTGCTCACCAAAGTTAGGTTATATTTTGTACAATAAATAAGAAAATGAATATTGAGATGTCTGTTGGTTTAATTTTTGTAATTTCCTTAAAATATATATATCCTTTTAAGTAATTATCATCGGCAATCCTTTACCTCCCTTTTGCTGGATGGCCTCTCAAGCTGCCATAATCTCGCTGGCAAATAACTGAAGTTCTAACACTTCACACATCGTTTAACATTTTCCTGCGACGCTTATATATCAGATGGAGTTAGTGTTGCGTGAGGTGGCATTAAACTAAAGCTATTTTTTAGACGGAAGATGCGCCGATAATTCACTGAAATGTATTTTTAGCATCTGCGTATCATCTATGAATACAGAGACTTTGTTTCCCCTTGCAGTCTTGTAGCGCCGACGTAAACACAACACTTATACGCCGATAATCCATCCAGACATCCATACAACACTAGTGTGTACAAGCAGCAGACTCGTTGCGTCACGCAATACACGGCAATGGTGTACCCCGCAGAGAAAGTGTTAAAGAAAGAAATAGTATACACTCATACAATACAGCAATTAAAAAGTAACAAAAAAGACATGAATTATTGATTATTAGCATTTCTTTTATTTTATTGTGAAAGAGTAAGAAACGGTCATGCAGGCCATCTGATGTTAAGTGGTC
>DWON01011529.1:0-10138 GCA_018251015.1 Phocides pigmalion okeechobee
GAAATATTGCATATTTATTTTCGTTTCGTTTCCACCCAAATAAAATCGTCAAGCGGATTACCTCACATGTATATTTGAAGAGCGGATATATGAACGAAGCCATTTATCAATTTAAATTTTATCATATCTGTCATAGATTTATAATACTACTATTATATCTTAGTTGTTTTTATATAGTTTACATATACATTTTGTAGAGAGAAAATAAGAAAGAAATTGGTACCTTGCAAAATAATCAGGGTTACCACAGCCCTCGCTACTTAATCATGTGCCCGCTGTTAAAAACCTATATATGCATACGTAAGCGTATGTTCTCGTAGGCGTGTTACGTCGTAGGCCTACGGTGTAGGCGTTACGAAAGTAGGCTAAGGGGCGCGCGACTCGGCAGTACCCAAACCTGTTTGTATTTTAAGCGTAACATTATATTAATTTTTTTTGCTACTGCAAACTTGATGAAGGATTGTGATATTATGTAAAGTTGATGAACGTATGTTTTATTAAAATGCAAATTTGCGTCTACAGAAGAATACGTACGTGTGTTACGCATTGCGTACACCGGAAAATATCGATCTGGCTTGGAGTCCTTGCTTACTCAACTTATCAAATAAGATTCTTCATTCAGAAATTAATCAACATTTCTTACGATAATATTGATTCCGAATTATTAACAATTTATAATGTATACTATGCATGTAGATCGATAAACAATACTTTTAAAATAGGCATAAAGTCCTTATTTTTACCCCTTTGTATACTTGTTTAAAAGTTACTTAAGTTTAAATGGTACATCATATTTTTTAAATTTAATATTAAAGGTAACTTATTATACTCTTTTATACCATTACCTGGCAAACTACAGAACGGTTTGTTGGCTGTTTATAATTCTTGTGGCTTAACTTATAAGTACTTGCAAATGAACAGTAAATTAATGAATCAGGTAATAAGATTTTAAAATCTTAATAATATAATACTAGAACATATATTTATAGCAATTGATGATTTAACGGTGGGACAACTATAGTTCGACCGGGGAGGTACCACTGCCGCCCTCATAATTCGCCGTAAAGCAAACTTGTATTTTGGTTTGAGAGGTGCGGTTTCCGGCTACACTTTGAAGCGAGGGGACCATCTCAGTCCTTAGGAGTAGCAACGTAACTATGTTCGAGTTCAGATAGGATTTCAGTGGAATTTGTGGTTGTACGTGGATGACTATGGGCTGCGACTACTTAACATCAGGTGGTTTGCACGTTCTTTGCTACTCTTTTCACGTAAAATAATAATAACAATTTGTTATCCATCAATAAATAGATCTTTAAGTTAAAAATTGTGAATACAGACATGACTATAAATTATTTTAAATTTTTACCTATTTATTGTTTTTACATACTATTTGACATAACATTATCATAGACAATCATCAAATGTGACCTGTGACACAGGCACTAATGAAGACGATAATGAGGGTTTTAATGAGTTATAAACGATGGGACTTTGGTACAACGCAGTTAGTCTCGCAGTAGCCTGTTAGTTCACACGCCATTTACGGCAAGACAGCAAGATGAAGTGTACCGTGCTTATTAATTGTGCTGTATGTAATATTCAACCTATACGTTGATCTATTGAACAAAAGGTTTCACAGTTGAATATAATTAAAAATAACATATAACCTATACAAAATGCGGTACGTTTTGTTATAAACATTTAGAAATATTTAATTATACAATGTTAAAAAAAACGTTTGATCGACGCCGCCGGTGCCAAGGGGGCTGGGTCATATCTCGTGCAGAGATTTGCGATTGCTATTCAACGCGCGAACGCAGCTAATGTTTTTGGAACCATGCCACATGGGCACGGCCTCCCTTTAAATTGTTGAGATTAGGATTTAAGATTTTCATAATTGTAAATTGTAAATGTAATTTTTTTAAATTTTATTTATGTTTTTCAGTCAACACTATGGTAACAACAATCACAAATGGTACACATCTGAAAATTTGTTCCTGGTCTTTAGGTCTCAGTCTAACGCACCGATCACAAAATTAATTATAGAGAAAGCGGAAAAAAAGCATCTTTTTGTTTTGTTTATATGAACACCTTTAAACTAATTATAATAAAAAGCCTAACGTAAGGAATCTAAAAAGAGTCCATGCCGTTGCGGCAATTTACCAAGAATCAGGCAGATTTCCGCGTTAAATAGTGTGCGATATATGAATCTACTTTATTGTCACCAGCAGCGTCAATCAAATGCAATCAAGAATTACTTCGCGCTAAAATTTGTTGTGGCGATCGTACCTTCCAGGTAGAATTGTACAGGTTCTAATAATTTACACATCCTATTATACATTATTGGCATTACGTAGAACCCAAATACATGTCGTATGGCCCGCCTCAAACCGAGCTGCGGCTACGTTAACGTTTCTTGTTACAGTCTCTACTTTTGCTTGTCAGGGCCTGGAAACAGTGTCGGCGCACCTTACTGCTAATTAACTTTCAAGACAAGTTATAAAAGCTGCTTCAAGATATTAATCACAGTGTTTTTCTTGTAACTTCACGAATACTTTTTAGTGGCATCATCGCTCCAGGGAATATGGGAATAAGCACTAGAATTCAATGCCACCGCGGCATTATTAACTATTAGAAATAATTAAACTGTTGCCGCATCATAACAATAAATTAATTGGCGTTTATAAACCTTACAGAATAAACAAATATTGTGGTAACCAGTTAATACAAAGTATTTTATTTGAATCTGGGGCAATATGAAACTCAATCTCGGAGTTATTGGGTTAAAACGAACGGGTGAAACAATAGGGCAGTACTCTGAAAGCGGCAAAATGCGGAAGTGGCATGGCCAGTTTTTACCGCAGGACTGCGGGCAGAGTTCGTCTGCAAAAAATAACAATGCATTCATCCCGTCCGATCTCGTAGGGAAACAATAAATATATAAAACAATGGTATTGCTCTTCCTTTTGCATTTTTCTATTCACATTATTTTTGGGAAATCTGCTCGGTGCAGCGGACCACATAGCTCTGACTCACGGAGGGTTTTGAATTCAATTTTTAACTACTCGTAGGTATTAGTGTCACGCGTCTTTTCGAAGGCCGCCCTTCTTTCCTTCGTCCATCGGGTGGATGACTACTTAATCCAACTCACATCACTATAACGGAGAACAGCACCGGGTAAAGTAGATTCCTTGAGAATTATCTAAAACCGCTTCACGCTAGATCCGGTTGTGGGGTTGGTACGTCCCTCATCAAATCCTGTGGTAGATAGGTACTTACTAATTAACATCATAAATAAAATATATGGATGGCTAAAACATTATATCAATATATAAACATTTAAACTACGTCTATTATTTATACTAGCTGCTGCCCCTAACTTCGATCAAATTACGTTTTTTTAGTCTGTCTTTGAATCATACGAAAATAGTAAGCAAGAAGCGGGATTACTATTTATTTTTTAGGAATTAATTATATGTAGTAATTAGTTAAATAATTAGCAGTAAACTTTAACGCTTCAAAGTAATGTTTCTGTAATTACATAATATTCTACGTATAATAATTGGAAAATGCTAACATGCCATAAAGCCACATAGCGCTCACCAGTTAACACTTAATTCCTAAATGTAACGTGACGTTTGTAGAGACTTTTCTGAGATTATAGTGTACAAATGCAATAACAAGCAGACAAAATATCTAACGACTATTTGTTTGTGCTCTATTGTTTTAATAATAGTTTTCCTTATATATCTTTCATGTAAAGTTAGCGATCACTTACAATTATATTATTTGCATAGACGATACACAGATCAAGTTATAAAGTGTCAGTAAATAGGTTGTGTACACATTGCAGTTAAAAGTGGCAGTAAATAACACCAGGAGTAACTTATTTTGCTCATCCATCTATTTGCTTATTTTACGCATGAACTCATTTCAAAAGGAGCTTAGTTGAACTTAAAGGAAGTGTAGCTCAAAGACTGTCTAAATAGTGTTAAGCAGAAAAGAGGATATTGTAGACTAGATACTTAGCAGAAATACATTCAGTCGTTAGAAGTTGAAAATACCAGTAAACTGCAATTTCCTTCAATTATGTAGGCATCAGTTATTTAGCTTTGAGCCAGTTAAAATGTTCATCTCGTTAAGCTACAAACTTCATCGCAAACTAAACGGTTCAGAGCTCACGTTAATCAGTATTTTCACAAAGTGATAATTGGTAAGCATTGAATCACTCTATTGTTGTATAGGTTATCAACATTAGAACTAGGTACATGCAGAGATGGTTTGTGAACGCGTAGGTGCGGTTCAAACGTTTGGGTCGTGATTTAAGCTACAATTCGTGTATAAAGTAACCCATATATACATACGTATATAAAACGTTTTAGTGTATCTTAACAATATATAAATTTCTAGGTTTGACTGTAATGGGAGGGATATTCTCACTATTGCTCTTTGATGTGAAGAGATTAAGACTCGTAGAAATACAAGGTGGTCAACGAAATGCATATTTGTATTGTGGCCACAAAGTAAGCAGAGTTCACTTCCCTAACATACGTTTTATTTGAGACAGGCCCAGCTTACATTTATTGCAATCCCGGGAGCCACAATAGTGTACTTCGTTTTTGTATTCGCAATATTCCCAAAGCTCTGCTAACTTTTAAGCTGCATCGATCAATCTGATATTGCGTGTTTATTTTTCTTTTCGGCTAGCTCCAATGCGATTCTCACTCACTCTATTTCATGTTAAGTCGATTTACTTGCGATATATCGCGTGCACGCATAGCCTTGCAGCTTGTGTCGTAAATCAACGGATCGTAAACCATGGAAAAAGTTATGTAATATCTTGACAATGCTTTTGGACGGTAAGAAGTTGGATGGAAGAGCGCTGGAAGCAAACTTTTGTGGACACATTCGTGCGTTGGAAAGTATAGTAAGCATTCAGTCCCGGTTGGTATCAATAATGGCAGTCGCCCATATTTGTTGCGGGTCCTGTGGACGATATAAAAACATCTATAGCTTGGTTACTAATCCATACTTCTATGAAGCCGTTACCTGATCAAAATTATTTGTTATCAGTTAATATCTTAATTTTGTGCGTCACTCGAGCGTTAACTATAAACATCTCGCATTAAATATGTTAAATCTTACACTTGACTTGACTTAACTTACCCAATTAATAGGCTGGCTCTATTCATGCGGATAATCTTGAGATAGTACTAATTATTTATGATATATTCTTGTTAGCACCTATTATTCGTCAATTATTCTGTTGATATTAAAATACGATTTCTTATATTTTGTTATATAGAGGATAATGTCGAAGGACTGCATCTGACACTATTGCTAGGAATGGTGTCAACGATAGATAAATATTTTTTTTATTATAAGACGTCGTTTGAAATATAAAAATGGTAAAATAATATGAATGAGAAATAATAAATACCTTTTATGAAATATGCTATCACCACAATAATATATTTATTGAAAAAATGTACACAAAGTATTTATTTTATTAAATAACATAATACATAGGTACATATTTTTAACACTTACTTCAGTTATTTAGATACACTACCATCAAAAGATTACAATTCAGTTCATTAATATTCAAATAATATGTATTTATTAAAAACATACACACATACTTGTATATTGAAAATATATATAAATTTCTGTTTCAATCCAATTTAATAAAATGGTAAAATAAAATAACGTGCTTTTTGCCACACTGTTTCATAATCTCTCAATAAACGGAATTATAAACACATTCATCAACATTATCAATGTTTCAACTTGACATCTCTCCGCCTTTTCCAAAAATATTTGTTTCAATAATTTTATTATAAAATTGCATTTAAAATTTTACGAACGCAAAAAGTTATTACTTTGCAGCCGGCAGTTCGATATTATTGGCAATGACAAACTTAAGATGTTTTCTGATTGAATATGATCTTTCAGTTCATTCAATTAAAATTTTAATAATCGGTTATGAAATTTATTAAAAAAACGAACAACAGGTTTTTGAATTTGATTAATTATAAAGATTATGACATTAACTTTCTTGATATCAAGATGCGTGATATAATTTTGACCTCATGATGCACGCGCGCCGTAAGAAGTCAAACTTTTTATTTTTTTCGTAACGCACCAAACAAAATATAAATAAAATGATAAATTATACACAGAGTTTGGTTAAAAAAAATACAAGACAAATAAATAATGAGGACAATGATGGCATAACAGAGCGTCTTGCGGTTTGCCGTCGCGCCGCTTCAACAGGCACGTAATTGCCACTCATTTGTTATTGTTGTTTTGATCTTATAGTTAGATATATTGAAATGCAGCCACAACAGTGATATAATTATTAAAGCAACACACGATAGAACTGTTCAAATAGCCTGTGTATTATGTGTCGTTACAACGTGTACATGTTTATAACAGTAAGTAACGTATGGTGTCTCAAAAACATTAAAGATATTTCGCCTTCGTTTCGTTAAACAATTCCAAAGAAATTCTGATGTTTTGCACTAATTTCATATGATCCGAGACATGACAAAGTCGACTGATTTCAGAAGGTAACCTAATTATTTTTTCACTATGTTCTATTTGACGATCCGTGTGACTCAACAATAACCATATTAGATCGACACGTACGGAGTTCCGTGTTCGATCCCCAGCAAAGCAGATATATGTATGATGAATTTCTACTTCTGTACTGAGTTTTGTTACCTACGAGAGCTCTCAATGTACTCAGTGGTCATAGGATCATAGGTCTCTCGGCGCGCGGCACTGGCCTCAGCGCCGCGCAAGTAGGTGCTCGACATTGCATGCGATTTCAACTTTTGTCATGTCTTTAAGAAGAAGAAATGTTACCACGGTAGAATAACTGCTGCTTTCTGCTTATTCGTTAGCGACTTGTGGAATATACTTGCATACACTTCATGGCAATCTTCCACCATTCTGGCCAATTGTTCCGTAGCAAACAAAATTCTTATTAGTAATACTTTGTACATTCTTGTTTCATGACGTTTTTGTTTTTATGTACAAACATGCAGTCTCCATTTTAATTAATTACTATTATGCCTCTACATCCGCAACCAACATTAACAAGATTCTACTATCAAAGTAATTTTATGTCGCATTCAAAGACTATCTTGGAACGAATAAGCTTTGTTTAAATAATAAAAGAAAAAGAATGGTTTTAAAATCACAAACATTTCAATACTCAATTTTAATTACTTTTAATTTAAATAAAGCTGTTCTAGCGGACGCTACGTTATTGAAGACTCTAAAACAGTTTGCGTAAATACATTTTAATAGCCAATGCAAACGAATAAATGTTGGTCGCAAATAATTAGAACAAACAATTTTGTATTGTATTGCAAGCCGATAAAGACGTTTATGTATCGCCACGGTATTTTCCTGGGGACTATCGAAATTTCGTAAATGTTAGTATATTAAATATTGTGTTAGTAAATACGTTGAATATTCTACTTTATACTTTTTCGTCTGATCGGCAAACTTTCAGTATGATTACCTTTTAACAGATATTTATCGTGCATACGTAGGATATTCTAAACTTATAATTTATTATAAATAAAATCTTTATTATAATTTAAATCAAGTAAGCTTGTAGAAGTTGACTCCTATATGTATGCATATCTACATTTTGTTCTTTGCATATTTCTAAAACAAACATTCAACAGAGTAGCATTTTAGGTCAATTAGTAATAACCGCAAGTGAAAAATAAATATGTGCACAGACATCTTCTGGATGAATGTTCGCTCCGTCGCGGACCGCTCACATGAACTTTATCAACTTTTTAGGAGTTTGTATTATATTACAACTCTTAACCATATCACCATCATCATCCATCATCCAACCATCCAACATCCAACCATCATCATTCTCATATATCACAATAGTTATGGTGAGTGACACTCTCACTGTTAGAACTATTAGTTCTACTGGAGATATGACTGACGCCTCTAATGTGTTGGTTAGGGTGGTGTGCTTGTAGCTATACTTACGGAAGCAATATAAGGCAACCATCTCAGCCTTGAAGAATATCAATGTATCTATGTTCGGCCTGCAGTAGGACTTCGGTCCTATCTCAGGTTGCATGCTGATGTTTATGGGCTGCAGCAACTGCTTAATATCAAGTGGCTTTAATGCCTGTTTGCTACACTTTTCATATACGAAAATGTTACATCAAATGCATATAATAAAGATATTATCATTATAATTTCTAATTTGGTTAGGTAGGTCTCCACCCATACACATTAGAGTATATCTGTTGTGTGCAGAGACTGGTATCCAGTATGGGATATACATATTATACAGAAAATGTCGCATTTATTCATTAGTAAGTCTGCATCGATGGTCATTGGAGCAGCGTAGCTGAATATGCCAATTATGTAGAATTACGTAGAATTCACACCGTCATTAGTCTCATTATTATATTTTCGAATGACAATAAACATATTTTAAATAGCCTAAATATATACTTCAACTCTTGTTTATAATCGAAACGTAAATAAAATTTTGTAAAATTCGTTTATTTGCCAAAATTAGACCCAACAGCAGCTGTCCACTGATTAACTTTCCGATAGTGATCGAACCGCGCACTAATGTATCTCGGAGCGGCCGCGGATACAGATTCGATGCAACGGGTGCATTAACCCCTCTCCCTCGGACTCATGCCCAAAGCACCTGTTTCAAAATCGTAATAAGGACGCAAATACCTGTTTACATCAACTTTTTATTTGTCCGTTCCTTTGCAACTGTTACCAGCAAATAGTCTTGTTATTAAAAATTCGGACTCTCACACGGAAGGATTTTTGTGTCCTTATTTTTGGAAGTTATGAAGAACTTCATTCACTTCAAGATTATAGTATAATATATATATAATTTAAAAATCACGTATAATATATATACTATAATTTAAAAATCACTTACTTTAATGATGAAGACTACCATGGAAAGGAAAAATATTACAGGTTACGTGGTGGATAATTACTTTTCGATGAGAAGCCCCCTCCTCCCTGCATCATCGCTCTGCTCTCACTAGAATAGCCCATCCTAAATAAAGTCTGACATTCGCGTCTGCCTCGAAGTACGTAAATAGGTATGCTAAAACATAGCCACTAAAGCGTTTCACTGACATGTGAGATCCGAAATGGATAAATTGTTCGTGGAGTTACTAATCTATTTTAGCTTTCTATCTGGCGGCTAAGCTCGTAGCTGCCCATTCTCGTAAGTGATATTTTAGGTTGCATAATAAAATAATATTTAGACGATTGATTAGTGATTGTCAATTGTGAAGAAATATATTAAGGCGAGACAAGATGACCTCCACGGTGCGACCTTGGATGTACCACCACCACACCTATTTCTAGCTTAAAGAAAGTCTAGTATTTGCCCTTAGGGGTCTTTGCCCTTAGGAATAGCAACTCATTTCTGACAGCGCTAAGTCGGAGTTGGGTACAAATATCGTCGAGCGCGAGATACCAATTACAACCAGACGGACTTCGTGCTTTAAGAATGCAGTTATAGACAGTGGTATAGGGGAGGTTGGAAATGCCGGAATGGTCAGTTAAATGGTCGTATTGTATATTTTCAATCTATAATGTAGCGCTGATATAATCAATAACTTTTTTGATTATTTTAGTAATAAAATTTGGTAAGTCACAATTACTTTGTGTGTCATGTCCCTGTAGCGCGGGACTAGAATAGTGCTACGATATCTCCTGCCTGTCGTAAGAGGCGATTAAAAGGAGGACATCCGCTGAGATCTGGCACCTGGCCCTTTCGTTTGAAAGGGTTCAAGTGTCTCGAACAAGTCGCTGCCTCCACGGACGGAGAAGAAGAGCGAAGTCCGCGACGTCGGACTGGTCACCGCCCCCGCTTATGTGGGGAAAAAAGGTGAAGGTCCATCATCATCATCGATCCGCTAACGTTACGGAACGTCCTCCTTAACGCTGCCCCATAACCACAGTACGGTCACCTGACCCGCGATGTGAAGCGAGCCCAGCGGGACTGCACGCTAACGCGTCGCTTGTGTCTGCGGGCTGTACCACTCGCCAGCGTCGGGCAGAACCAGCTGGTGGACGGCGGACGCAGCAGGAGTTGAGCATGCCG
>DWON01011530.1:0-10137 GCA_018251015.1 Phocides pigmalion okeechobee
AGAGTAGGAACGCATCCGCGTCCATCTTTAAATAGAACTTCTGTTCTATTTGAGATTGGACGTGGTTGTCCATGGGCCGCAGTGACAACTTAACATCAGGTGGCGTGCATGCTCGTTTCTTACTCTTTCACAACAAAAAAAAAAGATTTAAGTCACTTCATCATTCTAAAAGAGTTGTTTGACAATGTTGTGGTCACAGCAACAAATCTTGATCTTTTTTAACTGACCTTTTTTATCTGATGTCGAAGGTCAATCTAGAGAACAAACAACAAGAAACCTTATTGGATACCTTCACTTCAAAACTGAAATGGAAAACAGATACCCTTATAGGTCACTTTTTTGTCTATCTGTCTGTCTCTTAATTAGGTAACTTTTCATCTGCTTATCTCATAAGGCGCTTTTTTTTCTTTTTATTTGCCGAAATATATTAATTTACGCGACTAAGTACATTCAAAGTGCCGAGTTTATACAATCAAATTATTCCAATTTAAATATTAAATTTTTAAATATTATATTTAAATATTTTATTTCATTTTAATATATTATTTACTTACATTTAATGAATGTCAAAGTTATAATGCAAAATAGTGAATACATCGGATTTGCTTGCCCTTTTGCTAAGGTTGACTGTGAGGAAAAGATCCGCAGAAAAAACATCTTATCTTAAATATTTTTTTTTATTCCAGAAGTGTATTACATACCATCGATTCGTGGGAACAGAATGCTGATGATAGGCGGCTATAAGTTCGCTCGCCACCGGACTATTGGCATGAAGACACGCTGGTTTTGCGCCACTCATCAAGGCAAGGGTTGCAAAGCCGTTGTCTACACCCTCAACGATGAAGTAATCAAAAATAATAATACTCATACTCATTAGACTGAGAACTTCTTCGTAGATGCAATCTGTTTGCAAATAACTTACTTTATTTGTTTTGTTCATATGGCAAATCCCGGATTACAGAGGCAGAACTTGGATGATCAAATCGTGTGTGAGATTTTAATAGGTGCTAGAAGTTAGTTGGACTGGGGAGAAACAATCCCCGTTGTATTTTCTGTTACTTTTTATTTTATTGCTGTATTTCGTTTTATTAACAAATTTATATGAATATTAAATAATTCATAAATTTCAATAGACTTATGTAAATAAATAAATGGATTCTCTGTGAATTTTCATTATTTTAAATAGTAAAAGTACTCGACCGTCCGAGTCCAACCGATTACGTCCAAGCTCATTTTTGCTCATGGCGGGTTAGTTGTATTTACACCATCAAAGTCGGACCGCTCTGGGTAAAAAATGATATCTTTGCAAACAGAAAGCAGTATGTGTTACCCAACTATTGTTCAAGAAAGACAAGGGGAAAAATAATAAATATGGCGGTTTTACAAAATGTCTATGACTGTTTTTGTTGTTATATATTGTTATAGTATTAACTATGGGAGAGGAAATAAATATATTTAAGTTATATGTGATTTTATAATATTGAAATCATGCACCAAAGTTCTAAAACCTGTCAGGTTTTAGAACTATAGTTCGAGTGAGGAGATACCACCGCCGCTTACATAATCCGACGTCAAAAACTCTTTTTTTTTTGTTAGAGCGAACAGTCGCCTGATTTCTTCATGTGGCCGACATTAAGAAACCAAGTGGCAATCTCAGTCCTCAGAAGTAGCAACGGATTTATGTAAAAACTCTGATAGGTCTTCAGTCTTATTTTTAGTGAACCTATATGCAGAACTGCATGAGACTACTTTATTTCTGCCTGCATTTCTATTTGCTATAAGGTAATCCACGTATAGAGATATTAGAGGCCGGTATAGGCTTCATTATCCATCATCTTCAAGTAACAATATTTGACGTTTCCCTGTGGAAATAGCGCCGAGACACTTTCAGTCGTGTTCACATTGAAATATTTTATATATTTTGGATATAACATATATTCTCCTAATGAATGAGAAACTTAGTATGTAAAGTAAAATTAATCAGCTTTGGGCGTCCTTTTACCTAAGATTCACTAAGAGGAATAATGCAGTTAAAAATCTGTCTTATCTATAACATTTCTTTGCTTTCAGATGTATATTACATACCATCAATTCGCGGAAACAAAATGCTTATGGTAGGCGGATACAAGTTTGCTCGCCACTGCGCTATTGGCGTGAAGACCCGTTGGTTCTGCGCTACTCATCAAAGTAGGGGTTGTAAAGCCGTCGTCTATACCCTCGACGATGAAATAATAAAAAATAAAAATACTCACAATCATTAGCCATAGGATCTGATCATAGATGTTTTCTGTTTGCCGAACTTGATTTGATTTGATTTTAGCATCAACTGACGGTTGGATAACTTCGGTAAAACCCGGACGACCAATTCACTGAGAATAATGGACTATTAAATTCAAAGCACTACCGTTATGAATACTTTTGAGTTAACCGTTCGAGTTCAGCCGAATCCGTCCGTGATAGTCGATCACGATCGAACCACACTGGGAATAATACTGTGTTTTGCAAGGAGAAAGCATAATGAGATAACTAACTATAATTCAATTAATATAAGGAGAAAACATAGTAAAAGTAACAAAATTATAGTGTGTCAATAATTGTATTTTTATTATTATAAAATTAACAAGTTTATTTAAGTTTCGTTTTTTTTGACATTGAAACCGACATGACATTCTACACCAGTCCTTCCTTTGACTAGGTTCAACGAACTCATCTGTCGGTAACCACTGGAACTAATTGCTTAATTTGCTCTTCTGAGACGTCAGACGTGTACGACATATTTGCCACCAATGGTCACCCATCTAACTTTTGACCACGGTTGGGCACCTTAACTTTACTAATCATTTATGTTCTCCATAAGCGACGAACATCATCTTAAACCTAGACCAAACGTTCAGATGTATATTACATACCATCAAGATGCTTATGGTAGATGGGTTTAAATTCGGCCGCCACAATCTCGTTGGGAAGATGTCTATGGCTGTATTCCTTTCCTATTGAGGGAAGGCCATTGGTTCAAAAATACAATACTTTTTTACAAACGAATAACAGAGAAATACTAAACGACCGGCAAGGTACCACCGCCGTCATTATAATCCGCTGTAAACATTATCTGTGTTTCGGTGGAAGGCGACCATCTTAGTCCTCAGGAGTAGCAACGTTCTCCGAACTTTAAATCATAAAGCCCTTCACCTTTACATCTAAATGACTAAGATAGATTTGTGTTCTGGGTCTGGGTTTTTCCTTATCTTTTTAAGTCCATGACGCCCACAACCCAAGGATATGAGTATAGAAAGCGTTTTAATTCCCTTTAACTTTGACTTAAACGTACTCTTAATTTTCAGATACATATTTCGTACCATCATCACGCGGAAACAAGATGCTGATGGTTGGCGGCTACAGGTTCGGTCGCCACTGCGTCGTCGGCCTGAAGACCAGGTGGTTTTGTGCCACCCACCACAACAAGGCCTGCAAAGCTGTTATGTACACTATTGAGAACCAAATTGTCAAGAGCTACAACGTTCATAATCATCTACCTCCAAACACTTCGAATGCTTTTGGATTTGATAAATTTACTTAGTTTTAAAAACACCCGATCCATTTTACTGGGTAACGGGTACTCACGATTAACAATCTATAATTTGGAAATTGTTAGTTGTAAGTACCCGTCACATAATAAAATATATTCCGCGTAATTAATTTAAAAACACATCACATATACCATCTGATGCTATGGAGCCGTCTATAAACATATGTAAATCCAAATTGAAATATTTTATTTCCAAACTTCGACATACAAATTAATTTCATTAATTCAAAGTTACAATATAATGTCAGTCCAACGACATTGAGCGCCTTGTTGGTTAAAATTAACCGGGAGAGTCAATACGATTGAAAAAACTCTCGGCACTCCTTTTAAATCAGTTCTATATAAATAAACATTACATAGTATAACTTTAGGAAGGTGTTAAGCACACGAGATTTACTTTACACTTAACAAATATCAAATTACAATATTAAATCAGTTCAACTACTTTGAGCGCCCTGTTGGCGAAAATTGACTGGGAGAATAAATACGACTGAAAAAACTCTCGGCAATCTTTTTAAATCTGTCATTGATAACATAAATATTACACAGCTTTAGAAATCTTCGAGAATATAATGGTTTACAACGAACAAACTAAACTGTTTCTTCCGTAAGTTACATCGTAACGCCATCTAGTGGCAAATAGTAGAATTGTTAGAAAAAGAAGCTCATTTGTTATGAAAAGCAACAAACTGTATTCGTATTAGGTAATTAGGTAACAAAATGTTATTTGTAATAAATATTACTCATTTTTTTTTGTTTTTACTTCATATACTTTGTTGTTTATTCATCAGTGTAAATACAAAGAAATGGAAACATTACTATTAAGCCTTTTTATCTATATTTAGTGTATAAATGTAGACGTGTGTATAATCTAGACTAATGTATAAAGGACAGACTGACGTCCCGTCAATAAATCTAAGTTTTTTTGTCTCGTTTAGGGATAAATATTCTTTTTATGACGCACTTACCCCAATTCTAGAATTTTAAACCTTTGTCTGTCTGTTTGTATGTTCTTTGAAAACTCAACAACGGCTTGATCAATCTTGATGAAACTTGGTACATAGTAAGTACGTGTGATTGCGAAATATAATTGCTATATATGATTTACAGAGTTTTTTTTATTTATTATTAAATGGTGCCAAGAATGTCGCCGATTTCACGGGCTAATTAGCGATCGTAAATCTCAGTGCGATATATGAACCACACCTCTTGTTGATAGAGGCTCTCAAAACGGTTCCGTTGAGGCAAGAAGTGGCTTTCCAGGGCGTTAGGGTTAGGTTAGTTATCTTTTAGCTATCTTCTTATTATAAATCAATATTTCAGAGCCAGTGTTCACGACTACAAACAGAGGTGCTCCAGTCATATACATGAATGGATTTAAGTTCAGGAAGCATCGGCAGAACGGCATCAAGACGCGTTGGTTTTGTGGTACCCACTACACCATGGGATGCAGCGCCGTCATCTTCACAATTGGGGAGAGAGATATAATTAGTTATAAGAACGCACATAACCACCCGCCAACTCATAGCTTTGAAAAAGAGCTATATCGCATGTAATTTTAATTGTACATTTGTTAATAAATACGTAACGAAAAGCAATTGTTATTTTGAAAATCGATATTTTTTTTAACTTTCTTATGTCTTGTTTTACGGATGAAAAATATGGCGGTGGGTAAAACGCAGCTAATGTAGAAGTTTCTAGTCTTAATAAGAAAATAAGAATAAAGAGTTTTTCAAAAACTGGTCTGTTAATTTCTTTTAATTTTAGCAAAGCGAGTTCTCAAGTAATAAAGTTTATGGAAAATCTTAAGAACTTTTCTTTGTATCAACAGAAACCTTAAAATGACTTGTAATTTTTTAAACTTTATCCTAAATGTAAGTTAAAAATATATATAGAACTTTACTAATTTGACCATCTTTCTCTTGTTTCAGCGAAGGCAATGTTCATCACATCCGGACGTGGTTGCATGATGATAGTGTTGGAAGGATATCGGTACAACAGGCATCGCCAAGCTGGGCGAAGGGTCCGATGGCAATGCTCCAGCCACAACAGAGGATGTCTCGCTTATCTGTGCACTGTAGAAGACGAAATCGTCAAATTGGTGAACCAACACACACACGGACCGCCGGACATCCCGAAGATTAACATTAAGAGACATCGTAGATTACTCTAAGAAGTAAAGTTGACACTAACTGCCGCGCTCAATAGATCGGATCGTAGACCAGGGGTCGGCAACCTTAAGACAGAAGAGCAAAAATTTGCAATTAGCAAATTCTCCCATGTTTTAAAGACCCTCTTAAATATGTTTAAATAATTTTTATCGTATCGTAACTAACACTAAATTTATTTCAATAACCGTTTATATAAAAACTTAAAATTTTTCAGATGATTAAATTATACAATTATTAAAAACAAACTTTAGTTACAAAATAATAATAATAAAATAGTTCAATAATATAACTACCGTTACTTATATAAATGCAGTATATAAAATAAATAGTTATACCTATGGGTACATTTTGTCAATAAAATAATTTATGGTAATTAAAGAGCCAATATTACATTGAAAGAGCCGCATGCGTTCGCGAGCCGGAGTTTGCCGACCCCTGCCCTAGACTGAAGATACGCAGACAATTCACTGAAATATTGTATTTTTTAGTATCTGTGTATCATCTAAGAATGGTGTACAGGTACAGGTACACAGGTGTAATGTTCGCCTGCAGTTTTGTAGTGTTGGACGCTACAGGGAAAGTGTTAAACAATCCTCAACGTAAAGGGACCTCTGGAAATTTTATCTCCTCACTTACACCTATAAAATGAGCCCAAACACGATATAACTACTGTCAACCATTGAGGAGTTCCGTCAACCAGACTGACTCCAGACCCAGATAACGCACGCCTAACATATCGCACCTTTAGTATTGTAGACATATTTAGAAATATTAAGGGTTTTGGTTTGTTTTTGAATTACTGTCATTTTATTAAATTTTTTATAGGATACATACATAAATAAAAATATTTAGTTGATAATTTTTTATGTAATTATAGTAGCAAATGAGCATGCTGACCAAACGAAGCTAAGTAATCGCTGCAGCTCATAAACATCCACATACATTTGAAGTCGTACAGATGCGACATCTGAGGACTAAAAAGGTCGCCTCGTTTCTGTGTAGCCGGCAACCGGACCCACTACCGAAACACAAGAGTAAAGCGAAGTAGTTCCAGCAGCTCATAAACATCCACATATATTTGAAGTCGTACAGATGCAACCTGAGTTGCGTTGCTATTCTTGAGAACTAAAATTGTCGCCTCGTTTCTATGTAGCCGGCAACCGCACCAAACAACTGTAACACAAATTGATGACGTAAATAAGTATAAAAATACGTTCCTCGATAATAGTCTTAGACTTCTAGTATTGAGATCGAGGGTGACCGATTTTGATCTTAGTATATGGTTTGGTTGCCGCTGCAATACACATCTTTTAAAATATTTATCATCATTATATTTATCATAATGTTTCTTAGTTCATATGCGCGATTCATATCGCGGGCAACAAACCATAGGAGCGTTCAAACAAAAACGAGTTTTTTACTGTTATTCCATTCTGCTCTTAGGGAAGCAATCACATTTTTTAATTATAAGGTAAACTACATTTCATTATATTCATTTATCCGTTTCCATTTATATTATTATAAATAAATATAATTATTAATTACCTAACATGGAATACCTTAAAACGCAGAACCTAGAATAAAAGTTAATCTAAATAATCCAATGAGTCCGTGCTCATACGGCACGGTGCCAAGAACGCTGGCCATATTCCCGTGCTGAATAGTAATCGCAATTTTCAGCGTGAAATATGACAGCCATCCGTATCTATCTATACATATGATGAAAATGATGATTTTATGGACCATAAGTAAATTCCAAAAAACAAGTTTTTGTGTCTCTTGAAAAATAAGGGTTTTGCAGTAACGCCCTATGACTTGAAGTCTGCGATTAATATATGTTTGTTTGCATGTTTGTAAGTTCGAAGATCACGGGAATGTCCCATGATGATCACAGGTTCATTTCGTAATCGTCAATTAGACTATAAGCAATTAAATATTAATAATATTGTAAATGTGGCTATGTTATGGGATTTTCTTACATTGAATAAATATTTCTACTACTTTTTTTGGTATTTCTATAGGAGTAATAATTAACCCTTCCTTGTCCTCATGCTGGAAATACGTCCCCTTTAGGCGTCGAAGGGCCAAAGCGTTAGTCATTAGTCATGCACTGACTGTATCCCCATTTATTTACGGATTAATTTATTAAATAGTTAAATTAAAGCATAATTTTATCATTTAATTGAATAACTAAATAAAGACGTAATTGTTTAATTAAACATTTAACCTAACACTCCGTTACCATCATTATTGATTGTAGAGGAAAACATTTATTTTTTTAATTATAATTATGTATCGATTCGTTGATATATCTAAGTGCTAAGCTGAAAACCTACTAACACCTTCATCCCTATAATTCCTACAACACCTCATAGAATCATACTAACGGTTACTAACGGTTACTAACTCTTATTCTTTCAGAGGACCAGAATCAAGGCCACGTAGTTCCGGTATTCACGAAGACAGCGCGAGGTGCCCCTATCATCAGAATCGGGGACTACATGTTCAGTCGACACCAGTTGCGCGGTAACGTCACAAGATGGTTCTGTAGCAGCCACCATAGCAAGGGTTGCAAAGCCGTGATCTACACTAACGATGACGTCATCCTAAAGTCCTTTAGGATTCACACCCACCCACCAGCCAAGGAATACGTATTACAGCTTTAAGTTAATTATATGTTCTTGGCAAGGAGCATGTGTAAAACATACGATAGACTATGTCAAGTAACGTCGCCCGCGGTCAAATTTAGACGGGCGACCGTTAGTTGCAATATTGTTTAACTCTTTTTATTAGTAAAGGGACTAGTCATTATTTAATCCTAACTAACAATCTATTATAAAATAAGAAAGGCATCTAAATAATGTTGCAATTACTTAAATTATAATTGCCAATGTAATATTAGTATTTACTTAAACAATATTGCATAACTAATGGCAATAGTGTTTAACTCTATTTATATTCAAGTGACTAGTCATTATTTAAGACATTGTTAACAATCTATTATATAACAAGTAAGGCTTCAAAATTATGTTGCGATTACTTAAATTATTATTGCCAATGTAATGTAAGTATATATTTAAACAATATTCTGAACTTTCTACATTTAAAAACTATTATTAGTCAAGCGCTTAGGGGCCATTGTCCAACTGATTGGAAAAGTTATTGGACAACGACCTCCAAATGGCTAAACTCAAATCAACCCTTTTGATAATTATATTATTATCCATTTCGTATATTGTAATATTCCTCATAATGTTACCAATTATTCATTAAATATTTAAGTATCATAATATTACTTCATACTACTACTATATTTAGAAAAAATCATTTGCCAAAATGTAATCAAATACCATTAATTACAATTTCATGTTAGTCATAGATTTAGATTTTTTCAGTGCTATTTTAATACTATACTAAAGTAATTAAATCATATGTGCCATATAACTTCGCAAAAATAAGTTTTAATACTTGTAACCATTTAATGTCTTATGTACTTCCATTATCAAATATATGAATATGAAGTTATTGAATTAACTACCTACGTCTTATGTAAAATTAAGATTTTTTTGCTGTCAAAATACATGATTATAATCGAAATATGTCTATTTATACATATCTATATATACACAAGAGTGAGGTGACTGACTCAGAGATTAACGCATAGCCGAAACCGCTGAAACCGGAAAATATCTTATCGCTAAATAAATATCGCTATCTTATTACATTTTGTTACAATGAAAAATATTTGTAGTCCTTTTTTTAAATTTATCTAAAGTAATAATAACTAAAACTTGTTCTAATGCTAGACATACGTCCCTTTTTGGGACTCGAAGGCCAAGCAATTGGCCATTAGTCATTTACTAACTGTCATATTCCAATTTATTTAGGGATTTACATAATTATTTATTAAAAATTTAAAAATAATTCTCTGTTTCCGTCATTCTTGAGTAAGGCATTACATTGATTTTTTATTATTTTTATAACAATTATGTATCGATGTATCAATATGTCTGAGTGCTAAGCTGATTCACTTATATATAACTGACCTGCTTACACTTTCACCGCTATAGTAGCTACAAATTCAAATGAGTGTAGCGATCTAACATTTAATCGAATCATACTAACGGTTACTAACGGTATTCTTATTCTTTCAGAGGACCAGAACCAAGGACACGTAGTTCCGGTATTCACGCAGACTGCGCGAGGTGCTCCTATCATCAGAATCGGGGACTACATGTTTAGTCGCCATGAAGTCCGCGGTGACGTCACAAGATGGTTCTGCAGCAGCCACCACTACAAGGGATGCAAAGCCGTGATCTACACTAACGATGACGTCATCCTAAAGTCCTTTAGGATTCACACCCACCCACCAGCCAAGGA
>DWON01011531.1:0-10137 GCA_018251015.1 Phocides pigmalion okeechobee
TTGAGATTGGACGTGGTTGTCCATGGGGTGCAGTGACCTCTTAACATCAGGTGGCCTGCATGCCCGTTTCTTACTCTTTCACAATAAAAAAAGGCCTTCGAAACAACTATAACAAGCAAAAATAGAAATGTAAGTTAATTGTATTATCATTAATTGTGGTACGAAGTAATTATTAACGTAAGTTTATGTGAGAATGTATTAATTAATGTTGCTTGCTTATCTAATAACAAAGGAGCGATTTACTCATTTTCGTAGCAGATTCGGAGTCGCAGTATGTATTACTACAATTGAACAATAACTGAATAAAAGATTACATTAATCGACGTCGTCGGTGACAAGGGAGCACGTTCAAATCTCGCGTAGATAATTGTGCTTACTATTCAACGCGGTAATGCGGCTAGCGTTTTTGGCACCATGCCGCATGTGAACGGATGTAAATTGACTACTTTAGGCTTTTATTATAATTCGTTTTAAGATTTTCATTATTCTAATTAAAGTGTAAATAAATATTCATGTATTCCATCTTATTAATCACATTGACATAGAGTTTTACAAAATACTATTATTTAGGTGAACAGTGTAGAAGAAAATCTTACAAGTTCTGAAGAAAATGTATTTTTTGTCGTTAATTATTGATCTACTAGGTACTTCTACATATAACTTGTCGTGAAGGCGGTAGAATCCTAAAACACTAGTTCACCAGAAAGCGTTAGATACATGTTGTGCTTGAGCAGTACTGTCCGTCGTCAATGTACATTACTGTCCCTGGTCCCCAAGGGTCTCCGGACAGAATGACTAGGCCATAGCTTTTTTAATATTTTGAAAGTAGCAACAGAATTTGCAAGCTACCTGATGCTAAAGGATCTCTGGAGCCCATGGACACCTACGTCAAATCTCAAGTAAGTCTAACGTCCGTCGTGATGTCGTATATAGATGCATTGTGACTCCTGAGGACTAACGCCATCGTTGGTCGCCTCGCTTGTAAATGAAACCGTCAACGGCACCTCTCCAAACAAACACAAGAACTACTTAACGGTTTAAAAGGGAGTCAGTGGTACCTCCCCGTGTCGAACTGCAGTTATACCACCTTGTAAATTCATTTGTAGGTACTTCACAAAATTTTGCTGGCCAGCTGCGGATTGTTTTGAAATATCTACATATTTTACACAAATCAGATTACTGATATTTTATAAATAATATTTCACAGTTTTATATTTTTTCTAAATTATAAATTACAAAAATAACAATAATATAATATTTAAACAAACAAAGCTGATTTGTATAGGTATTACATTCTACAAGAAAATTTCCCAAACATACCTACTAAATAAAATGCATATGATTTAAATACTTCTCAGATATTCAGAAAACCTTTCGTACCGTTAACATATTTCTCCCCAATGCGATTCTAAATTTACTCCAAAAAGTTTAAAAATACTGAAAAACGACGAGCATTATAATTGGAAATAAAATTATATCGATACAAATATCTCGACCATTTCCTTCAATACAAGCATTAAAGAGCATATCGTCGTTTACGTATTCATTGCAATAAAGTCTTAAATATGAACGTTTTAAGAATCAATTTTGCATGTGACATACAAGATGTAGGGCGTTTTTTAATTATGACAACGCCGGCATGCGGGCATAGTACGAGTGGTGCGAATTCGTCACGGGTGCTTATCGAGCAAGCAGTCGATAAAGGCGGCTTGTCGATGTTTTATTATTACAGGGAACCTCAGCAATCATAAACCTTCGCTCTGCTTTTGACGGGATCACGGGACTCATTATAATCGATGTTGATCTTCTTAATAACGCCTTTACACCTCTATATTATAACCAGATATATTTTTATTACGACAGCTATTCCGTAATGTGTTTTGTAAAAATGTTTTGTTGATATTTTACTCACATTCTTTAGATGTTTTTAAGATTTCTTTATGTTGTGTACCTGGCAAAAGAGTATGTTAATCATCTGATATTCAATGAATAATAGGTTAAAGATATCAAGAAGAAATCCCAATTGGAATAGGCTAGTCCTAAACCTCTGAAGGCTATGTCTTCGTTTAAATTAAATTACAAAATTGCAATAATTTACACATTTATACTTATATTAAATTACGCATAAACATTTATAAGTTGGTACCAACATAATCGTGGATTTCCAGAAAACACGTTTTTTCACACATTTTTTCTTTTACAAACTAAATATCTCTTTTTGATATATATTATCACTGATTCAACCAAAGAATTTGTTTTGTTTTTTATTATGTATAAAACAGGGTGTGACAATTAGGGTAAAAGGTATTTAATGTACCTACATACGATAAAATAAACCATTAAAGCTTCATATACACTTTTACTGGAAAATCTCTTACATAAATACATTAATAATATTATTGAGTGAACAGGAATCGAACATTGAACCATCTAAATGGCAGAACCATTCATCCACAGTCGCACATTAGTTGGCCATTACACATAAATTCAAGGTTCTAATTTCGTTTTATTGCTACCCTTCCATTTTGAACTATTCAAGTTATTGCTATGAAGGATTTCGCTTGAAATAATAATCATCTTTATATTTCCGTTCGACGTCAAAACACTTCAATTAAGTAGTCCAGTTTGAAAAACCTTTTAAGGTATTTTGCATTATGAAAGAGAAGTTTATAAGCTTCAACTATAGCTATATTTCACAAATATTGCGACATTTATAGCAATACATAATGGAGGTTTCCACAAATTAATTTTGATATCTGCATTGTCGATCAGGAAAATAATATGTTTAGTATGCGATTACACATACGAGTTGGCTTTGCTTTCATGCAACGTCGTCTGTACCCAATGTACGGATTGTTCGTATTCAAATTTAATTTATCGTAATAGCGGCACAGTTTTTAAATTGAATATTAAATTAATTTTTATTATCGTGATAACTAAGTACCAAACACTACATATTCTTTAGAGCAGGCTTACTCAAACTTGTAGAGTTACGAAGCCCCTTTAAATATACCAAACTACCGCGAACCCCCTATCTATAAATACCCCCGTCCCCCCAGGATAGCTCATTCATACACAAAACGTACAGCTTTCCATTTTAGTAGGTATGTAATAAAATTGAAAAGAAACAAAAATAGCAAAACTTAGGGCTTTTATTAAAGTCTGAATCACTACCAATAGGTTATTATTGTGATGGGTAGTAAATTGTGTCGCGAAAGTCTACGATCAATTGGCGAACCCTTAGAAATTCGCGAACCACAAGAATCCACATGAGACCAAGAGGATATAATTAATTACCGTTCGAATTATCACAATAAGTTAGTTTTAAAGGTGGGAGAGCTATAGTTCGACCGGAGAGGTACCACCACCACCCCGTAAAGCATTACTTGTGTTTCGGTTGGAGAGGTGCGATTACCGGCTACACTTTTTAAGCGAGATGACCGTCTTAGTCTTCAGGAGTAGCAACGTGTCTACATTCGAGCTCAGATAGGATTTCGGTCGTGTTTGTAGTTATACGTGGATGTGGGCTGCGACTACTTAGCATTAGGCAGTTTGCGTACTCATTTGTTACTCTTCTTACATATAAAAAAGTTATTCATTAAGACATAAATGTACATTACTGATGTTTTAATTACATACAACAATTAATTGCTATTTGTACGCTACTTGGCACAGCAACATTGTAAATGAAACAAATGATCTAATTATTTGCAAGCTGTTATTACACCTACGTAATGGTTCTATATCAATTGTGTCGTTCCCTGAAAAATGTGTAAAAACCTAATTGAAGTGAAAACAGACTTTGTATGCATGTTAGAAAAACATGTTAGTTATCATGACATGCGATAACTCCATTATAAAAACAAAACGCTATGAAGAACGGTATTTTATTGATTCGCCAGATGTATTTTAACTTAGTTTTACATAAAACGACCACACTTTTTACTTTATTTACTATATTTTTTTTACCTATTTAAAGTATCAATTACATCTGTAACTGTTGTTTTACAGTTTGTTTACTGTATGTAGTCACATCCTATGAGAATTTTATGAAAAACTCTCAAGTATACTAGTGCACCGATAAAGGAAGTGAATATTAATTTGTAATGGGTACACAACCACAAAATATTAAAGGTCCGCGCCAGGGATCAGAGTCCTGAATCTCCTATTGAAGAAACGTGAATTGTACAGACTGACATCGCTTTTAAAATTATCAAAATTCACGTTAACAAAACATATTTTTCAAATATTTACATATAATATTTTTAATGCATTCGAAATCAATCCTATCTTTTGAAGTAATGGTCATATTGAGTAATTTCTTTTATAAAGAAAAAGTTATAAATTATTTTTATACAAATGTATGTACCTATTGTACTACTATGTTATATTGTTCTTGGTATCCACGGTTTAAACAGAGCGGCCTCGGCGCCCACTCTTCTCTCCGCTCATAACCGCTTGATATGTAATTCAATAACCATAATCGGATTCTCTTTAACATCCACTGCAGCCAGCATGACAAAACAACATATGACGATACCTTCACGTAATATTCAACTCTAAAATTAAATTAATAGAGTTGAATTTTACTGAGCAATGATAAGGTTGTTATGTACAATGTTACAAGCTTCGGAAAGATAATGGGTCCGTCAAGTGAACTTACAAAAATAACATCGTCGGTCTAATGGATTCATTGTTATATATACTACATATATGCTGTGATATACAAAAAATATGTCGTACTTAAATATACATATAACAAACATGTTTATTAGACAACTGCTTAACTATTATACTTGTATTGATATAATGCACATATACAATAATACACTATCATTATCATCGTGTCGTCATCGTCTGTTCATAGTCCACCACGTTAGTGGAAATTCTTCCCACACGTTTAAAAGTTTTATGGACTCTCAGGCACATTGGTTCCCTTATGATTTTTCCTCCACCATTAAATGAGGTGGTAACTAACTTACGTAAAACAGTATAACTTAACATTTATTGGAGGGGGATCTTTTTGCACTATATCAGCAATACAGCACAGCTGCATCCAAACGTGTAAAACAGTTTTTGAGTCATTACAACTTAGTCTTTAGAATTAATAATATGTGTGATCAATTGGGGGTAACAATGTTGGGTACATGGGATTGATTAGAGATGACTATGCGCTGTAATGATCACTTAACGTGAGCTAGATTACATACTCGTTTGTAAATTCATTTATTTATAAAATATACTTAACACATCTTCATAGCAGTAATGTAAAGCTGATGTCTTCTAGTTTGGAGGGACTAATTAAAGCAGAGATACTTATTAAAATGAAATATTTCAATAAAATTATCAGGAACAGAAAGAACCTAAATGTTAATTTGTTTTTATAGTAGACACCTGTTAAATTTAGAATCAGCTATAGATCTATGGGTAATGCACACCATTAAACATCATAAAAATAACATCATGCATAAAGAAACTAAGTTCTACAGACTTAAAATACATACCTACTGTAAATGTATTTAGATGACATTCAGAAGTAGATAGAGTGGAAATAATCAGTTACATGCGTCAGGAAATTATGCATTGTGAACGAGAGTAATTTAAAACTGCGTTTTATCTCCACATGCACATAATTCCCGCGAGGTATTTAGTTTGCCAAATTGTAATCGTTGTATTACCAAGTTGTGGCCTCACTGATACGTAGATCGGAGATAAGGAGCAATTAAACGCAGCAGAATATACGAGGGAGCATTCGTTTCGCACATTCGTAACCACTTTTACAAAGGCATGTAATAAATAAAATCTCATATTTGCGCTCGCCCACAGCCCAATGATATATAACGTTTGTTAATTAGGTTATCTTCCAGGCGGCATCTACAAAGGAATAAGGCTTAAAAGGCTCGTTGATATTAAAAATGCCGCTTATAACTTTTATCATAAATCACCCTCTGGCAGAGTCGCGAGGGCGCGCGAAAAAATGCGATCTACTTTGAACAAAAAATATGCAAGTAATGACGAACGCACCCTGAGAGCTTTTTTAAGTTCCCGAGATGGTGTGCTTAGAATTAATTATTGTAAGACTGAGTTCGTAATAGCGAAACGGTGTCATTGGTGCGCTAACGATCGCGGCGTGACGTTTATAAACAAGTTTATTATAAAAATTATAAATATAATATTAACTACCGCGGTGGTTTCTCGACGACCTCATAAGAATAGCCGGTTACCGCTGGATGCAGAGAGCACAGAATTGGTCTAAGTGACGGCACCTGGGAGAGGCCTATGTCCAGCAGTGGACACGTAAAGGCTGATGGATGGATGGTGGTTTCTGAAGACTTGATCTTGCATTATTAACTACAGAACTCTCACCGTTATATAATCAATACAGACAATATCTTAAGTCATCACAAGGACTAATTAAATCGTATTCTTATTTATTGTGAAAACAGTGTTGCCATTTTTGTATCTATCATACATAAATTAAAGCAACACCGAATAGAAAAAAGAAATAAAGAAATCATTTAATCTTAGCATACACCACAGCAATTAATAAATGAACAATAATAATAGGATATAATCTACTCATAAAATACCTTGTAGATATCTACTATAAAATAAACAAACTATTGTATGGATTCAAATCTTTTATTACTTACTCATAGAAAAGGTTATTACTTAGTTAGAATTAACCGTGTAAACTGGTCAAATACATAAAATAATGCAAATACTATCTATATTACATGAAGACTTTAACAATACAATATTTTTTAAAACTATCAGTACTATTTCTGATCGACGCTGCCGGTGACAAGAGGACTGGTTTATATCTCGCGCAGAGACTTCCGATTGCTGTTTGACGCGGAAATGCACTTAGCGTTTTTGAAACCATGCCGCATGGGCATTGACTCCCTTTATTATATATTTTCATTGTTGTAATTATACAAAAAATCTATACTTTTTGTAGTGACTATTTAAGTTATGATATTGATACGACACCATATTTGAGGTAATAAAAAGTAACAGAAAGTTATCTGCACTGCAAATGTCTAATTTTGTATCCTTTTCTTATTGTACTCTGTTATTCAGAATTTCCTGTCTCGAAAGCAAAACCGCTAGCCGAAGTCCCGGTCTACGAAAATGCACTTATATTATAACTACGTACTCGTGAGTAAATTGCATCAAAGTTTATGTTAGTTTTCCTTTAGGCAGCGGCTGTGCAAACGAAGTCACGTCAAGCCGAGGTAAACACGAGGATTTCTAGTACTACACAATTTTCACACTAACTTTCCTGTGCATATACATTACTACTCACAATAAAATTAGTGGCTGTAATAAGAAACAAAGCAGCAATGTACATAAATCTAGCGATGTAAACACAATACCGAAACTACAAACACTATCGCAAGGTGTCGGAAACGGAAGCGCCAGGTTGTGTCGGTAATGAATTTGCGAGGGTGGTCGCCGCCCTAAGAAAATAAATTGCTGTAGTTTTCTTGTTTTGATTTCAAACGTTTTGCCTTGCTTTATTGCTTCTCCGTAAATGATGGCCTAGTTTGTGGAAGGCGGTTTTAAGTTGATATTTCCAGACATTTAAGCTTACAACGCTGTTTCTATTTGGCTACTGAACCGCCATTTCTACTAATAGAGTATTTTTGTTAACACGTGCACATGTTTAATTTTGGAAAAGTTTAGTTTATGAAGTATATCTGTAGATATATTATTTATTTCATAATTAAAAAAATACCTTCATAAATGAAAATAATTGTTTGCACGAATTCTATTAGGTACAATAAAGTATAACATAATTTCAAGCTACTCGATATAAAAATATTAAAAATAGGACATTAACAAACATGAGTTTTATATGCTATACATAATAGTAATAATTGTGATACTTTCATTGTTTAGACTAAAGAACATGTCAAAAAATAGACATAGGTTACACTCGACAAACATTACAGTCGAAAAACATTACCTTACTCCTGAGACATTCGCAAAAAATAAATAAAAATATAACAAAGCGATGCCCTCGTTACTAACCCTGGTCTGATTTTAAGGGTAACAGCGTGACCGCCATATTCAATCAATCGGAAATCAAACTCTAATCAAACTTCTTGTGGTTGGTCTATTGATTCTAGTGGGCGTTCGTAAATCAAAAGCAATAAACAATTCCAATATTAAATTTACTAGGAATTGCCAACAGCTTCGGCATTATCTTCGTTTGTGTTTTGTTATATAATTATTATTAATTAATATATTCCGTTGTGTTCTGCTATAGTCGTATTGTAATGAACATTTTGCTATGTCCGGTACATTACTTGCGATTAACGATTTTTTTAATTTTGATTTTTCCGTTTCGCTGTGACCACGTGCAATGTAACTGTAACTAAAATCAAATTTAAAAAATCGTAAAATCTATAAATTCCGCGATAATATTAGTGTAATGAAGATGTTACTCAATGTAGAAGAGGACGCACTTACAAGCGAAGCAACCATCTTAGCGCAACGGCTACTACTCCTGAAAACTACTCTACCTACTTAATTATTTATCATAATCGCCATAAGTTACTTATGAAAATCCAACTTAAATACTCTTCAATCTAAGCAAAAAAGTAATACCTATAACAGTATAACTACCTTACATGTAATTTAGATCCATATAAGGAAGGCGGTTAAAATAGGATTACAATAAAGTTAAAACGGAAATGTGGTAGTACGAGCGTATTTGAAAATGCAAATTAATTTAATAAATCTGTGCCTGAATCTCATTAGCTATGTAATTCATAATAAAGAGAAGTGAAGTTTAACAAAGCGACCTTTATCCTACAGGTGCACATACTCGTAGCTACAATTTCCCGCACGCAATCGGTTAACAACTGATTTTTACACGTAGAGGTAACTTTTAAACTTGGATAAAGAAAAGCATTATGTGTTATGTTTACATTATGCGTAGTCTAAATCTTTTGCATTTACAATTTACCGGTATTTTACCCACCCGAGACATGTATGTCCTTTCTTATTTCTGAAAAATTGAAGCGATATATGCAATATCTTCATATAAATTTATTCGTTAATTTGAGATCATATGAGCGGAATAATTAAATATGAATTTACTACCTTTAGTTTAAATGGTTATGAAGAGCTCTACATAATACGGATACATTCTACGTAATATATAATAATAGAAGTTTTAATATTGCTAATGATAAGTCTGTAAACATCTCAATTGCCTTGTAATAAGCAAAATGCACTTAGGGCGGATTGCATGCATCCCTGTTATGATTATATAACTGTTCGTCAGTAGGCGCCCTAGTCGAGATAGTAGAGAATTCAATTTGTGAAGCACGGGGCTCTGCGCGAGTGACCACAAAAACGCTCACCAAACACTAAGCGCCGTGAATAACAATTATTGCGTTGATTACGGCACTGCGGCACGTCTAATAATTCACTCTAGAGCCTAAACTCTGTAATTACGCCGATGGAAACGTCGGCTCACCGTTTGAGATAAAAATCGGGCTCGCCCGACCTATGCGAGACCCGCGTTCCTCCACTGCCCTTCCTAATTGCACGCTTTATAACAACTTAAACATTCGTTTTTATAAATATCAAAACACGAATCATTTTGCTATCGGAAACAGCGAATTGTATCAACAAACAATCGCAGCCATGGTTTCACGGTCTGCTACAAATTCGTTTTATATTCCTTGATTGTAGAACTAATACGTTTCTTTATAAATAATTCTTAAATTTAGTGTCTTTCTTATATGGTATTTTATTATAATTAATAAATAAAAATATTGGTGTTATGAATACAAAAAATGCTCTTTTAATTTTGTTACATCTCTTCGTGATTTTAATGTTCGCCACATTCAAACTATACATACATATAAACTATTGCTGCTTTATGACATGTGTGTAGGTAACACTGTTGTGTTATAGTGTGGATTTGGTAATATAGATTAACTTTTTTGAGGCATTCCATTGTAAATCTAAATATCTTAATAAGGTACATAAAAGACACACGGACTGATAAAGTGGATTCCAACTTAATATACTGAGACAACAAGATATTAAAATTAACAAGATCGTTTAGGTACTAAAACAACGTTTACTGCATATAAGTGAAAAAAAATACAATGT
>DWON01011532.1:0-10137 GCA_018251015.1 Phocides pigmalion okeechobee
TTACACTGTACCCTTGACGTTCATTAAGTGTATGTTAATACCTTACAATGAAATAAAATATTTGAATTTGAATTTGAATTTGGAGACATCCATTAATTACATCAAGCGTTTAGTAAATATTACGTGGGAAATAGGGCATTGAAAATTTGCCAAAATCTCTTCCTACACCGATCATAAATGAATAAATAATCGTCTCGTAATGAAGTGGAGCAACCACACCTGACCACCAATACCAAAGAACTGCTTTACTATAAATATTTTAACGCTTAAAAGAAATATTACCTAAAATATCATTGACAGTTCAACAATTACCATTGTAGATACAATAAAACAGAAAATTAATACAAAAAATCCGGATCCAGAAATAATTAATCGTTCAAATTTCTGCCAAAACCGCAGCCGAGTGACCATTATGCCACACGGTTCTTAGAAGGAAAATGTGTTGATAAAAAACGAGAAAAGTTTAGCAAAAAACAACAGAGATATCCAGGAAAGTAAAAGAAAACAATTACTGGTCATTTTTCAAATTGCTGACAACTGGTTTTCCAATAGCAGCTATGTAAGCCAAATTAAATGTAACTAAAACGTACATGGCTTTGACAAGAGAATCTAGCAATTTCGTTCAGCAGTATTAAAAAGCAGCTTCTGTCTCTCCGAACCTGTACGTTGGAAATGTTTTTTTTTATTGTAAACTGAGTCATTTACATATGACAAATAAATAAGCTATTTTGGTGATACTAACCAGCTATTTAATTTTGGCATATTGCAAAGCAGCTATTGGATATCGGAAACATTCGGGAATGGTCGGGAATGTTCGTTATGAATTCAGTAGCATATACATACATATGTAGGAAGTAGAAGTTGCTAGTGAGAATGTATTTAAGCAAATTCCGATATTCGAGAGCAACTTACTATAATTAAAACAATTAGTCCCACGTTTGGTCAACGCTACTAGTGACAGAAAGGCTGGTTCATGTCTCGCGCGGAGAATTGCGTAATATCAGCGCAGGAATGCAACACTGCGGCGCTTATAGGATGATACAGCATAGACACAGACTTCCTGGAGATTGTTTAGGCTACGCTTTTGTTATAAATATGTTTGAAGTATTCAATGTTACATCACAGTTAATTAATTGTCTTAAGAAATATGTATACTTTAAAGGTGGGAACTATAATTCGACCGGGCAGATACCACCGCCGTCCTCATAATCCGCCGTAAAGTATTATTTGAGATTCGGTTGGAGAGGTGCGGTTGCCGGCTACACTTTGAAGTGAAGAGACCATCTTCATCCTCAGAAGTAGCAACGCATCTATGTTCGAGCTCAGATAGGATTTCGGTCGTGATTGAGGTAGTACGTGCATGTCTATGTGCTACAACTACTTAACATCAGGTGATTTGCATGCTCGTTTGCTACAGGTCTCACATAAAAAACGGACTATCATAACTACTTTCCAACATTTCTACATCGCGTATCGTTTAAGATCCCGTTGTGAAACAAGTGAAATCCACGAATAATTAGACGCTATGCAACTGTTTTGAGATGGCTGTGATATAATCATCCGTTTAGTGGAACGGGTGTTATTAATGATTTATTTAAATTATATATTGATAAGCGTTGCTGGGAGTTTATCAGAAAATGACAATTAAAATGATGTCATAAGACAAAGTAATGCTGAACTGTACGCGACGGATGTTGATGATGAAATTCGTGGATTAACTAAACTTACCCATAATGGCTTTGTTGGTGTAGGTGGTAGAATTACAGTTTGGTAAGTTGTTATGAAGGTTCGCTATGAAAATGAAGGTAACCTTTATTATCCGCCGTAAAGCAAATTTTATCAGTTGAAGAGTAGGTTTTGCCAGATACTTAGTCAAATAAACAAGGCAACTATCGTTTAGGGAGCAAGGGATAAAATATTAAAGGTGCTGAATACAATACCTACAATGAATTAAATAAATATCTCTTATTTATTTCTCTGATTTACATTAGGGTTGACGGAGAAAGGCAGAGATGCGATTAGATGTAATACTATGGATGGAATTCTACCCTGCCACCTTCCCAGGCGATTATAACGGAAAAAATACAAGTAAAGAAAAAAAGAAAAGTTAAGTAAATAACTAATTTAAAAACTACCGATGCACAAACTGTATCAGATAGAACTCTCACATCCAACTACAAACCAAATTCCATTCCTGTCTGAGGTTGTATGAAGATGCATTGCTACTCCTGAGGACTAAGATGATCGCCTCCCTTATGTAGTCTGTAGAAATTCACTCCTTTTTCTAACTATTCTTGTAGGTATTTACCGTTCTTTGTATTTAACGCCTGTACCGCAAAAGACTTTTAAGTTGACTTAAATATCTTTTCTTCTTTAAGAAATAAATGTTTTAAATCGTAACATAAGTACACTTATAATAATTAAATATGGACATCATTACGTTTTAGCTTGTCTTGTTTATTTACGACACCTTGACTTGTAAATGCCTGTATAATAGCGTGTAATAACAATATTAAATGTTCATTTTATACTGTTTTGTTTCTTCGTGCCTTCGATACTACATTTTTTACATATCATGTATCCATCCCTCATAATTTGATCTTAAAAACAGGTTTAGGCGACAGAATAAACAATAGCCGTACGTGAGACCGTAAAGTTGTTCATTGTAGGCTTTGTAGCGCGTTAACCATGTTTATTAGTTTAAAACTACTTTGCAAAAAGGGCTGCACTGGGAATCGAACGAGACTAATTAGTGGCAACGCTCAGCGGGTTGGTACAGTCCACAGTATTTAACAAAACAACATTCTGTTCGACGTTTCCTTTTTAATTAGATAATGACGAATTTAACGGAACTTCCGCTGAAATTTACTGAAGAATACTAATACTTCGTTTGAAATATGGGTCAAGGAGATTTTATTTCATTATGTAAGGTTACGATTTTGATATTATGCCATTTTTGGATGTCGTAATTGTATTGTATTGTATTGTATTGTATTGTGATGTAACAATATTATTTGACATGAATTTTATAAACAATCAAATAGTTATATTTATGTTATTCGTTGAAATGCTGAATTTAATACACTAAATACTTCGTTATTTATTTTATGATAATACGTGGATTTGTAACACTGGCAATAGACAAGATCTGGTGATCTTTTAATGATTATGCGACAGTATCAATTCTAGTTACTGACAAAGGCTACAAAAACAGAACAATTACTTAAACTATAAATAATATGACAAATCTGTTATTTATTAATTTTGATAATATTTATTCGATTAAAATCAACTTGTAATTATAGCTTTACGTCAATTCACAAATTTCATTATTAATAGGGTCATAGATCAATCACACACTATAACAGCTGATCGTTGTCCGCCATGACAGTTTATGTTTTGCTCTACCGCATCTATGACATAAATATTTAAGTCTGATTAAGTAAAGTATCTGGAATGACAAGTTAAATTATTCTGAAATAAATCGTAATTTATTCTCACATTAAATTACTTGAATTAAATCAAATTAATTTCTGCTTGATACCATTTCGCTGGAATGGTATGTGTGTCGGTTCACAAGTAATTAGCACCAATTTTAGACTTCAGCAGTGACAACGTATCCTGAGACAAATTTAAATTTGAACTGCTTCTAAATTGAGTAGATTACAGATTACAGGACGATAGTGAATACATTACTATACTTCCAATTCGTTAAAAATGTTTCTTTGTAAATGTATAAAACCTTTTTTGCAACCAGTACCTCATGGGACATAATAGGTTTGATGAGATACTACATACAGATGGAAAAATTGTCGAGCATGTAACGAGTGCAGTTTAAATATAGTAAAAGTTGTCTCAACTGCAACTTTTTGCGCATCGCCATATTAGCGGCTCATTTCGAAAGTTTAATGTGCTTTAAAGTTTCCGTGAACAATTTCACGATCCCCAAGTAGGTTATGAGAGAATGATGCAGGAAGAAACTTTTTTGTAATGCCATGCTTAAAATATTTTCCGAAACTGATGTGTTTGGACAAGCTGATGATTCATTATTTATATTGCAAGTTCTTGTGTTCACTTGAGGAAACATGTTTAAAAGGTGGAAACTATAGTTTGAGAGGGGAGGTACCACCGCCGACGTCATAATCCGCCGTAAAGCAGTACTCGTGCTTCAGTTAGAGGTGCAGTTGCCGGCTACTTTGAAGCGAGGCCACCAGCTCAGATAGGAATTCGGTCGTGTTTGTCGATGTACGTGGATGTCTATGGTCTGCGATGACGTAACATCAGGTGGTTTGCATGCTTGTATGCTACTGTTCTCACATAAAAAAATACATATATTTATTTGGTTTTTGAGTACTCAAACTTCTTAATTTGTAAACATAACATGTAAATCTTTTTGAAATCCGCTGGCTCGCATGCACACATTCTTAGATATTATCCAATATATGAAATGTAAAATTCGTGTTCTTGTAGTTAGAGGTAAACAGCTGATTTTAACTTTATATGGTTTCAATTGAAACAGAATAAATTGTAAAATAACTATATTACATAACACATGTTATCACATTTGTTGATGTGATCTTGTATTCTATGTAAGATAACCAACAACCACACCCAATGAAACGTCAGAATTGCTTTACGGTACAAATTAGTATTGCGACATCCCTGAGTTAAACGGTAGTACCCTTACCGCATCCTTCAAAAGTCTTCAATGTACTTCAAAGTATAGTAATGAATATTTTATTTCATGTTGAAAATCTTAAAACTAATTTTAATAAAAGTCTAACCTAAACAATCAAAAGGTCCATGCCCATGCGGCATGGTACCAAGAACACTAGCTGCATTCCCACATTGAATAGCAATCGCAATTTTCGGCGCGAGATATGAACCAGCCCTCTTGTCACCAACGGCGTTGATCAAACGTTGATTATTTGTTTGAAAACCTTTTTGGCACACGGACCCCACGGGCCAAAAAAATAAATAATTTTCCGCATGTCTGAGTATCTAACGTAGGATCGAGTGATTAGTTGTAATATATCAATATACTTCAGTGTTATGTCGTCAAAAAGTTAAAAAATATTTCTATGAAAAATATAAAAACTATCACAACAAAGGCAACGAACTTCTCAGAACTGTATTGTGATTATTATTTGGAAAACAAAATAATTATGTCAACTAAGTGGAAGATCTTGTATTGATCGCGCGTTCAAGAGGTCAGAAAGCGATAACTCAAGTATAAAAGCAACTAAACATTATGATTGTCCGTACTTCATTGCAAATTCTGACACGGAATCAATAAACATGGCATTTAAGGTATGTTGATTTTTTATAAATTTGTGCTTTGATATTATTATAATGTACTCGATATTAAAGGCTAAATTAAGACCTGTGGTAGGGCGTGGAGATGATGCTTCCTACGTAATATTAGATCCACCTCGCTTGTGAGTGTAGCCGGCAACCGCACTCCGAAACACAAGAAATGCTTTACGTCGGACAATGGTGGTATCTGGTCTAACTATACTTTAACTACTTGTTACTAGGTATTTAGTTGATCAAGGAGAGGTGTTGACATTCGGATGTAAGATTCAGTAAATTTAGTGACTATAAGTGTCGTCATATTTTAGATTAATGTTTGCCTAATTCGAACATAATGACCATATACTTAAGACATTTTGCTTACGTAACCCTTAGGTTAACTTAGTGCAAAGTGATAAATCAAAATTTATCGATAAACGACGACTGCATATATAAATAGCAGTGTCTCTTCGTAGTGTTTAGTTAGAAACTTCATTCATAGAATCTAGACACGTAGGATCTAGACAAAAGTGCGTGAAAAAGGGTAAATTGTAAATATGTTTAATTCATTCGTTCCTAAACCGTATATAGAAGTTGTTTATTAGTACCTTTGAAACATCTCTGTTGATTAATCATCGACCAATTTCTATCTTACTTCGGAGCACAGGTCTCATCTCGAGCTTCCTTTTTAAGTATTTTCCGATCTATATAAAACGTGTGGGTCTTCAAAAAGGTGCAAAGAGACTTCTCCTTCAAAGCCGGCGATGCTACCGACGTCTGTTTTGATGCAAATGTCCATAGGCGACGATGGCAGATATCCATCAGGTGGCTCTTCCTTAAAGTTATTATACATAGAACAAGGGAACTAGCCTAAAATGTGTACATCGAAAAACAAAAAAAAGGGGCTACCTATCTGTATCTATTTTTTTGCGCGTGTGCAGAGAACAATCATCATTTTACTGAAATACTAAAAGCTAACCTAAAATTTCAACGTATAAGTTGGAGTAACGTCAAATTGAAGTAAAATTTATACATCATGTACTGTTTAATTGAAAGTATATCAATTTGAGCCAATAAAATGACAATATTATGTGCTAAAACTGTTGAATGTATTTAAATTAAAAACGCGCCATGAATATTTCTCTGCGCGTGTATGATTAGACAAAGACAAGTACGGGTCTCTCATCTTCCCTCTTTTATTTGGTGGACACTCACACTCACAGGCCTGCCTATGGCTCCCCTAGTCTATGTATAATAACTCTATGGCTCCTTCTGCATTTTCGTTACATTAATTTGAAAAAAGAATAAGAAAGATTAGACCATAGACCACCTAGTCCACCACACTGGCTGGCACAAATCGGTAATACTGACCACATTTGAGAACTTTATGGTAAACTCTCGCGCATACCATTATTTAATTGATAAGTTTATGTAAACATAGTTATGTTTATATTCAGTTGAATACTTATCAATACTGTTTTAAGTAAACAGTCAAGAATTAAGAGTAGGTATTAAAGAGATAATTTTTATTTGTTTATTATTATAAGTACCTTGAACTTAGAGGCCTATAATCAGCATTGCTATTTGTTATTTATTGCATAACTCTCTAATACTAATTTTAAATAAACTTTATGAGCCGTGTATCAAAATCTACCCATAGACATTTGTAACCAACTACATATAGAACGAAAGTCTCACCTGAAGCCTGAAGAAGATTATATATGCGTTGCTACTCCTAAGTGCTCAGTCATCTTGTATCTCTCATATCAATATACCTTTTCAAAAAAAAAATGAAAGGGTTTACATATCTTTTCAGTAAAATTTAATTATTGCTTCACGATAAAAATGTATGACGTTCGTAATCTGCGCTTGATTCGTAGACGTTGTACAACCTTATTAGTCATATTTAATTAAAATAATTTCCTAAGATAACACGTTCGTTAATTTTTCAATTTCAGATTATCTGCGTTCTATTAGCGCTCGCAATGGCAGCCAACAGTACGTATGCATTTTTGTAAAAAAATTTTTTTTTTTTAGTTGGGATTATATGGGATTATCCATAACTATAGCAAATCCATGAAATCTTAGTTGGGAACCACTTACTCTTTTTATGATAAAATAATGATACTAATATTTCCAAACGCAAGCTTTTCATAAAAATGAGAAAATATTTTATTTACAAAATTACAATAAAAGTGTTACCTAAATCAGTAAGGAATTATATTTACAAATTATATTTTTTAAGTCAATCTATTTAAATAGCTGCTTCGCCCGGAACCAAACTCGGACAAACCGTCGTACTACGACACGCGTTTAGTTAACAAAGAATGTGCGTTTTAAGAAAAAGAAAATTCGTAATATTTCCATTTTTAATTATTTACAGGCGCTCCGTATTATTATGGAGAAGACCGCGATCTTGGACGAGGGAGTCAGGTAAAAGGAGGCGGCAACCAAGGCTTCGGACCTGGAAACCAAGGGTTCGGACCTGGCAACCAAGGTTTTGGACCTGGCAACCAGGGTTCCGGACCCGGCGGCCAAGGCTTTGGATCTAGTAACCAGGGCTATGGACCGGGCAACCAGGGCTTCGGACCTGGCAACCAGGGGTATGGACCAGGCAACCAAGGATTTGGACCAAACAACCAAGGCTTCGGACCTGGCAACCAGGGATCAGGTTTTGGAAACCAAGGTTCTCCTGGTAACCAAGGATTTGGGCCCGGTGGTAATCAAGGTGGTCATCGCAAGGGATACCAAGAATATGGATACTGAAGACCTTTGGTAGAGAAGTTTCGTGATTCGCTTATAATTCTGTGATTACTTTACAAAAAATAAACTAATTCATATTTTAGAAATTTACTGGATTTTAATAGTAGATATACATTTACTCGATAATATCGCGGACGCCAAGACAGAAGCTTAACTGTATTTTTTTGCTTTCAGAAGACACAAATAACTAAATAACTTTTTTAATAAAATAACTATTATCTAAGGCACTAAAAACTTTTACGTCATTGTCTTTAAAAGAACTCTTCATATAGATATATCGTCATCGACTGTAAATAAAACTCCTTGTATAATTAGGACAAAATAGAGTGTGTTTGGCTAATAGAGAATTAAATGGCAATAAAAAAACGCATTGTTGTTTGTACACCGCTAATTAAATCTTACGGTATTTTGTCACACTTTATCAGAATGGCCACTTTTCAGAAAATCAAGGAAAGTTAGGAATTTTAACTAATATCTAGTTGGAATGAGAAAGTCAGAAAAGTATTCTGATTGGCTATAATTTGCTACTAGTTCTAATTTTCCAAAAAAATTCTTACTTCAATTTTCTGTCAGTCTTTTAACTACCTAATCCCATTTGGTCAGGCAAACTGATTATCAGCCATTATTCTATATTTATTCTAGGATTTCAATTTTAGTATTTCCTTGGACGCTTACGTCCATAACATACTGTAAAGGGTAAGAAAATAACGCAAGTAAAAAACTGATAATCTAGAAAAGGTAGATAAAAATAAGAAGAAACTTGATGTATTAATAGTATGTTTTTACATGACTTGGAGTCAAAGCGAGGCAATAAGTTGGGGATAAAAATTACATCCTCGATAAAAACATATTAAGAAAAAACTTCAAAATTCGACGGTGAAGAAAGTCATTAGATTACATATTGACAGAACCGAGAACGAAGGCGAATAAATAATAAATTTAAAAATACAGCCATCTCAAGATGAATAGCTCGCAATCGATATCACGTGTGGGCAATAATGGTCACAACATCGGTTAATTTTAATGTTAATACTTACTCAACGAAGTTACGTAAGTGACTTTCCAGGAACAATTTATTATACTATGCATTTTGCAAAATATTTTGCGAATTAGAAAGTCAACGGTGGATCAAATAACCTTGATAGTTTTACGTTTTCTACCTGTATTGTTTAAGTAGATCGTGGTCTCTTAAATTGACTTGTTACTGTTAAGTACTGCAGTTATGATTAGAGTGGGGAGGTACCACACCCCCTTAATCCGCTGTAAAAAACGCTTGTATTACTATAATCGGTTACTCTTACTCGTGCAAGCGACGATTCTGTTAGTCCTCGAGATTAGTAAGCATCGTTCGACCAGAAGTAAGAATTCAATCATATTTGAAGTTTTATATCCATGAACTGTAGCATCCAGTTAACATCGAACAGTCTGCACATTCGTTTACTACGTGTGTAACATAAAAATATGTAAATGTTACGACAATTATCTTACCTATTATTATTTTTGTAAAACATAATTTTTAACCTACACATAATATTGAATACCTTAACTTAATTATAATATAAGCCTAACCTGAACAATCTACATAGTCAATGCCCGTGTGGCATGGTACCAAGAACGCTAGCCATATTCCTGAGCTGGATAGCGATAGCAATTCTCTGCACATGATATAGACCAGCTTTCCAGTCAATGACTACGTAACATTTATTAAGTTTTAGAATGTAGCCGCACCACAGATTCAAAAAGTATCAAAACTGCTGCTGACCATTGCAATCATATTCTTACGAAAGGATGAATGAGTGGATGGAATAATAACCCAGCAGGTTGTATTCTGTGTAAACCCAAAACTCAATAAATTCACCCAAATCTCACTCACATTCACAACGAAGTTGTCAAACTACAAATGTGCTATTAATTTTCTTCACTATAATCGTAGTAAATTATTTTTCTTTTTTATTATTGCGAAAGAGTAAGAAACGGGCATGCAGGCCACCTGATCTTAAGTGGTCACTGCAACCCATGGACAACCACATCCAATCTCAAATAGAACACAAGTTCTATTTAAGGATGGACGCGGATGCGTTC
>DWON01011533.1:0-10136 GCA_018251015.1 Phocides pigmalion okeechobee
TGCATGCTTTGAAATATATACCATTATACATTGTGGGGGCGGATTGTTGCAAAGTAATTTTAATAACAACTTAATGACGACTGTATTACTATATTGAATTTAACTGTGTATTTTATGCCCAGTTTACAAAAAAATATTTACTTATTATGCGCCAAAACCTTCCTCAGGAATCACACTACCTGTTGTAACACTACTGTAAGAAAATCCAGTATTTTTGGCTTTATCATGAACAGACAGACAGATAGACGCGACGGGGGACTTTGTTTTAGAGATAATAGAAATAACTACGAGACTTCAATGTTAAATATCTGTATTTTCTCTAACATTGAGTACGTACTACATAACAATTTATTATTATATCCACGCGGAGTAAAACCTACTAAAACTCTTCCTTTCATTAATATACATTTAGGAATTTGAGTGAATGAAAAGAACCATTTTTCCGCATAAAATATTGATTGTTTAGTCTACATTGGATCTACGTGGGCGTCTAAAGTTAATTAATAGGGTAAGTATGTTTATATTTGATATCAATGGAACTTGATTCAGATCTTATTAATGGATGTTCGGCGTAGATTTTCCTTTTAATAAATAATACAGAATCGTTAGTGTTGAAGGAATCGGATGTTTTGTTATATACTTAGTAATGTAACTATGAAGATATGTTCATAATTAAATCAGCAAACATTGCAAGCAATTTTTGTATAATTCATGGTTATGACACTAATAAAACATTTCTTATGAAACGGCGATTCGTTTTCATGTTTATCAAGATATTGTAAATATATGAAATTTGAATGTAGGTACACAAGTACTGGGCAACAAATCGAAATTATAAATAAACTTTGAGTCAAATAACATATCTTTTATCTATACATTTTTTTATTTATCGGAATAATTTACTCGATTTACGATTTATCGTTATGGAATTCCGAGAAAAAGATCGAGTATAATATTGAAAAAAAAAATTTTTTTTGTGTATGTAACACTTTTCTATACGATTTTTTTAGAAAAACCAAAATAAATAGAAGTTAAAAAAGTATATATTATGAACTAATTGTCAATAAATAAATTATTCAATGCAGTCATTAACATATCATTAATGAACAAGGTAATAAGTAGGTACAAGATAAAACTCCACGTGTAAAGTTGTTGAATAAAAATAAAAATATAATGTTTTGTACGTAATAATTGATAACCGTTACATAAAGCGCTATTGTTATTAACAACATACCAAACAATGCAGCACAAAAATACGGACGATAAGTACGTGATAACCCCACAATGCTCTTTAAAAAGTATAGGGAAATAACACATGACGATAACCTACCGATAGTTTCATTTTAAGGGCATTTTGCAATCTGTCTGGACTTTCAATTAATGAAATACGTTTTTTATGATAAAAATGAATTGTGATTTTTTAGGAAGGCAAATGACAATCTAAGAAGAATTTGAATGCAACTTAGATGTTATAATTAATAAAATAATATCACTTAATATTTCATGATAATTTATTAATGATAAAAAAGTGAAAATAATACAATTAGTGCCCAACATGGTTAACGTCAGGAAAGAGGTTGAAGAGATTGGTTTAAAATTCGTAAAATCAAGGTACATTAAAATACAAGCAACAAAACCAATAAACGAACACAAAAGAATCTGAGATCAGTGTGATTACACACTACATTGTCCTGATACATCTGATAAAAACTCAACAATATAATTCCTTGCTCATAACAATAAAGAATAAAATTAAAACAATTACGACAAATAAGAATATAATAAAAAGATGTAGATAAGAAATTGTGAGCCCATAGCAATAAGTAATATAGGCGGACAAAATATTATGATTGCTAGGTTATTATCTCAAATAACCTAAATTAACAGACACAATTCAATTGATAAAACTGGAATTGGAAACAATAAAACAGTTCAAGCACAAAAAGTTGATAATCTTGAGGTCAAATTGGCCGACCGTCTGACCTATATCGCATTTGTTTAAATTGAGACACATTCAACGGTTATCGAAGAATTTTACAATTTGTCTCCTCAAGAGGAAAAGTGTGGCGGAATCGGTAATCAAATAATATAAATAAAAATAAACACCAACTGTTGAAATGTTAATAAAAACATAAAAATAAATATAGACTAAGTATCCCATTAAAATGTAATTATTGATATACTCAAAATAATTTACACAATGCACTGCTTTCCATAAGTTGAGATGTATTCTACAAATAAATTGAAATTAATAATGATATGAATAAAATTATCAAATTAAGGATAAATAAAAATATTCAAATAAAATTCATAAATGCTCATTAACAATGTATACCAACATAAATATATATTTTTAAGCAAATTACATTTTTAAAAGGTAGTCCAGTAAAAAAAAATATTTCACTTGACAACAACGAACATATATACAAAACGTATGTATCGAGCCAAGGACACTAGAATACGTTGGAACAAAATGGGACCATTCGAGCGTCCATAAACAATCTAATAAGAATACCGTCTACCACCAACAAAAGTATTGTAAAGAAGATGTAGCATTAGCGTCTTTGTCCACACCCCAGCACGTGTGATTCGACTACCGAGGAATTCCTCCTTTATACCCATTATTTGCATACCAACTGGTTCCGTCTATACGATATTAATCAAAGGTTTTATTAGTGAACATCAAAGAATAAACACAATGCTAAGATCTCTTATAAGGTACCCTCAATACCATTGTTACTTTTGTCAGAGGTTGATTTATGAGCGGCCACTGTTGTTGGACCACTCCGTATTGTGTTGTCAGTTTTTGTTTGGACCTCGCCGACATTGTACTACCCCTTTGCTCCGGTCCAGCTTCGATGCCTTTATTCACGTTGATCTCGCTGATGCTTCTAACTCGCACAATGCTCCAAACGACTGTGTGACTCAGATCGTACAATACGGATTTCGCATAATACGTGGCCATACATTATAAACCTGCGCTCATATAAGATTACGTGTCTAAAAATTTTTATACTACTTTATATAAATACATAGATGTTTTCATAATGTATTTGTTACACTTTTTTGTTACAAATTGATGTATAATAAAAATTACTTATGTCAACACAATCACGAAATAACAACCAAAAAGAGAATTAACATCCACAAGTACCAACTAATTCACTAAAAGACGTTCAAGGGGATTTTTTTTTCACACCAGTACGTTAGACATGAATGTATTCACAAAAATTGTTTGACGTGAAATTGTACCGAAATTCAGTATTTTACCTCATCTCGCAACCCTTTTGTCCTTCGCATCAAGTCCTTGACCGAGCATTATGCTCGCATTGTCCCACACAAAAGCGCGGCTGTGATTGAGCCTCGCTTGTAATGTTCATGCTCCGTTCTATACATTCACGTTCACGTACATACATCCACTCTCTTCCGAATCATTACGTTCTTTACCACTTTTGTCTGCTCCCCCCTTTATTACGCTACGCATTCTGTATACACCTCATTCTTTAATAGACATCCCATTGTAGCCTCCTGCACCTTGATTGGCTCTTAATGTTTTTTCAAAGTGTGTTTTGAGATTTGTAATATTTGCGTCATCAATACTAATGATTGCAACGGCTCCACAATACACATTGTTGTGTAAGCTCGTTCGGTAAAGGTTTTTTCCGACGGATTCCACTCCGTCATTATATTTAGTTGGTTACCTTTGTTACGATAGTTCAATAACAATAAAATTATAATGGATGTCAAATAAATTGCGCGTCGCTACTCTTATATTTGCTGTTAAAATATATATGCCTAATAAACTCGACGTGAAGATGAAGTTTGAATAGACTACGGAAGATGAATTAGTGCGAAATATACATGAATGGTTGTTGCAGAAGGCGCTACTTTTTGGATGTTTATATTAATGTTAAAGATGAAAGTATTGTTGATATGCAAATTGACAAAATCATTTCTGTTTAGTTTGTCTGGTCATTAAAAGGGATTATTTTTAATATTTCGTATCGAAAGTTTGATCAATGAAAGTTAATACTCACGTTATTATAGTAAAATGATACAAATAAATTATGAACTGTAAATCATTTTAAAGTTTTGTAGCTTTGTATATAAATATTTCTTTCTGCATTTATCTGTAGGTGTAGGAGATCTAAAATCATCTCTCAAATTTCTCGTGCGACAATGACGCGTATCGTAGTGAGTTATATAGACAAAATATACAGCAAAGGCAAGAACTGTTTGGTCATATCGAAACTGAAGCCATAAAAGTTTCATTATAATCTCTGAGATAGCGGAACAGTCGTGTGATTGAACACTACGAACGGAGTGCGCAATGGCGTCTTAAAACTTAAGAGCTCGTACACACTACACTACCTGATCTAAATAAATGTTAACGGAAAGCATATTAGATATTTCTATTGAATTTAAGTCTAACAATGCGATGTTATAAAAGGTGATTTCCGTATTCGTATATTAGAAATTTTTAAATGCATGGTAATGAGAAGACAAACCATATTAGTCTTCAAGATAAACGACGCATCTGTGACCACTCAACATTAAATGATTTGCTTGATCGTTTGCCACTTCGATTTAATTGAAAAAATATTTAAGTCTTATCTAATGTAACTCTTGTGTTTGCTGTTTTAGCATCTTCTGATACTCTTATTTACTTCGTCATTACAGATCTTGACTGATAGTTTCATATAAAATAACGGTATCGTATTGCAGATTTTATCGCTATCACGGGAAGTGATTCTATAAAAGCATGCAGAAATATCTTATATCGTAATACAGCCTAGATGTTAGGATCTAAATAATTTTTCCAGCTTATTGAAATGTGGACGAATATCTCATAAAATATGTGACTACGCAAAACACAGATAATACGAAAATAATAACTGCTGCAGATGCTACCAGTGGAAACTCCTCATTATAGTCTAAATCCGTACACAATCCAGTCGTAAAATATGGCCCCAACAATAAAACAGAAGTGGTTCGCTCTACTTCAGCTGGCGAAAGTGCTGTATTCTTAGAAGGATGAAGTTTTTACTGGCTACTGGTTAATTTCTTTTAATCTGACATAATAATGTTATGGCGTTTTGATGAACTTACAGTGTTTTGACCGAGTTACGATCTGAATTAAAAGAAATCGTGAAATTTATTTCAAGGTGTATAAGGAAACTAGAGCACTTAAGATGAAACCTAAATATACTTTTAAAATGTATCTGGAGTTGTTTTTATTAATGACTAAGGTATATATACAATTTTTTAACGCAAAACCACTCTAACTTTTTTCTTTTATGATCTTTAAACGAATCCATAATGCTACTTGTATTACGATTACCATTGGTCTAAAGCTAAAAATATGGAAAATTATGTAAATATTGATGGAAACCGCATACAGAAATTAGTTAAATAATTAATGGGGACAAAATGTACGTTGGAATACTAGGAAATGAATTGATGGTTGGAATCGAGGGTAATGTAAAATTATATATGTACCAAATCGATATGCAATGCAAAGAACATACTGTGTTAGCACATTGTGAATCATAATACTTGCACAATGGTAGAATAATGTAACCATTTGGTCTCATTAACTCTCACAATGCCTAGAAGACAATTCATTTGAATATTCTATTACAAAGAAGAAAGAGTTTTTAAAAATGTTGGATTTACGCCACGCAGAAACAAGTAAATTATCTGTCATTATTCCAAAATATTTAAACATTCTTCTGTTGCCGCATATAGTTTTTAACATTTTATACCACATTAATGAAATTCCTTACAACCACATCCGTTTAATTTGCAATAATATTTTATGGTGATAAGACTCGATATTTAATATGGTTTTATCAACAGAAATTTGAATCGTCGCTAATAGAAGAAATATCTTACAATAAGTTATACGAATGCCTTATGATAATCATGATCATTACGCTATCTGGTCAGTGATAAACATTAGCATAGCCCTAAAATATGCAAATTCTGATAAATGATAAAAACTACGACAGAGATACCAATTTTATAAAAACTAGTTATATAGTAGATATTACAGAAAATAAAATTAAAACTGCAAGTAATTAATCAAATAAAAATAAAATAGCCCGATAACATTGTCTACAAGCTCCGCAGCAGGTTATCCGTATAACCCGGAGTTCTGTTGCTAACAGCGTCCCTAAATCAATCCGGAACAATGTTGTTCTAACGAAATTACCCCTTTATTATTGTTTTTTATGAATTATCGCCTACATCTGATCTCTTTTTCTTTTGAGCCCGCACCGGTAGCATTTATCATGGTCTCGCCTGTTATTGTTACATCTTTTGTCTGCGATCTGAGCGAGATGGAAGATGACGAGACATTAGTCATCGGATTTGGTTTTGTTTCATAGGATAGCTCGTTTGTGCGGATTAAGATGCTCTTGATGCTGTGATGTTGGAAGATGTTTTAGAAATAGACGGTGTTGTTGGCGTGCCTTTGAGTTTTAACGTTAAATCATATGTCGATCACAATTTTGCTGTGAGTTAAACTAGATTATACAAAACGGCAATGCTAAGCAGTTCTTGATCTGTACGTAAGAAACTAAATGTCAATATTGAAAGAGACAAATCTGATCGTTTCACGGCAAGGTTTATGCATATATGTAGCGGACTAAGTTAATTACAGACTTAAGATTATTTGTAAGGAATAATGATAGTCTAGCAAATCACTAGCTACTCATATCAATTAAAGTTAACACAATATTATTGTCCATTAACTCCTGAATACGAATGAGCATTAAACTAAAATCTTGCGCTTAACGCTCGCGTGAATGAGCGTTATAATATTCGCGTCTACAACCAAAATAAACTAAAAGCCGAACGGAAACGGCCGATATATTATTAGACACGACAATTCTATTATTTTTATTCGTAACACATCTCGGAGATTTGCCCATAAATCTGTGATGGCAGACATTTCCACCTTTAATAGTATGGAAATGAGGATTCCTAGAACACAAGGCGTCGCTTCACACCCAATTAGTAAAGACGGTAATGGGAGACTTAATTTCAATTTGAATATTGTAACCGTGGGCCATATAACAAGACCGCCACACCGCTTTTACGTGTTCACGGCCGTAATTTATGCGGTAATAAAATACCTATCTTTTACTCTTGATTGTTTTATGAAATCAAACAATAATAATTTATCCATTTCATTTCCCGCTTCGCAGACGTATTTCTGTTTGCGGATGTGTTTTTCATACATTTGTAGTTCCTCATTTTAAATTTAATTAAGAAAATAAATCACACCATGACCGCTACTACTACTAAACTACGATTTATTACATTTATTTTAAAATTTAGTTGACATAAAATATTTAATTACATCAAATCGCAAATACTACTAATTTTGGTTTACGAAATCTTGCTCAGAAACGTTCAAGTGTCGTTAGTAATAACATTTATTAGTATTTCTAACACATGTTCGTCTTTACATCTCGGCGGTAGACCGATGTCGCCATTATGACCGGGAGCATCTCTCATTCGAGCCGCAACGCATTATTTATCAAAAACACCATTCTGTTCATTGTTTCATAATAAAACATTAATTTTGTCAACGGCCCCTACGGCTGAACGCGATATTCCAATATTAGAACTTCCGTTGACATTACAACAAGAAAACGCCGCGGTCCGATAAATCTAATTCTTTATCTTCCTGAACTGAGCCGTTACTAAGGCAGGCTAAGAATGCAAGTAGAAAATAAATTGTCATTTATATTGGCATGCTCACAATCCGTTGTTATTTCAGCAACCGTTCGAAACACATGCAAATCTTGTACAATCTCAATAAAAACAAAAGGCCCTTCCCAAGAGCAGTCGCAAAAAATTAAGACCACGTGCATCTTGAAAATGGAAGCAAAAAAGGTCAACAATATGCCTAATCTACAATCCATGTCACAGGCTAAAGGTTACGGAAGGTTGCACAAAAAATTATCTCAAAACGAACTGTTCTGTTCTTATGAAATCGACCGTAAATCCTGCATAAGTCACTTTAATTTAAATTCTAAGACATACGTACTAAAGTCTAAATTCATTTGGCGAATAACGCAGGATATAAACGCAGTATTGTTCATACCTTAGGGAGTAGTGACAACAGATTTTTGTCTTTTTTTCTCATTTCACATGTGGCATCGCAATCCTGGACGATATGTGTCACATGTGTCGGTTTTGGGTTACTCGACAATAATGACTGGCTCTTCAAAGTTTCTCATATCTTAGCGTCCATTACATTTGTATTTTAGGTTGATTTTGATTTCTAAAAGTTGTGTCAATGTACTCTTCCGCTTTGATGTTCACCGTTCGGAGTTTTTAGCGGAATACGATCCCGCGTTCCGCTCTTTGAGATGTCGTTTGGTTATCAACAGGTGACGTGGGGGCAGCTGTTTTCTTTCTGCCTAATTGAGCGTCAGGTAATTCACGAAAATAGCATTCGTATTTCAGTGATGTTCATTATCTTCACTTCGGTTCTTTTACGACCAAAACAAAAGCTATAAATCGTACAACTGCAGGACTAAGTAATCCTACACCGAGTAGCTACTGAAACTTATCTGGTCAATAAATTCGGTTGGGCCATAAATAGAACTATAAAAATTATTTTACGATACCCGAGTGAGATACATTAAGACAATGTTAGGCGAGTATTTCACAATGACTACATTATGGGTTAATTGATTCGGCCACAATGGTCTTTGTGCGGGCACTCGTTGCTACAAAGATATTATTGTCTATAGCCGGGCAGACGTCTGGTAACACTTGACCAGAGACAAAATGGCTTTGTAATGTTTGCCCGAAAGGCGCCATCCGTAATTTAATATGGTTTCTAATTAATACGGCTTGATTTTGGAACAGAAGTTCATTTGGTCGTTAGTTGGTAACTGTATAAATACGTGGATGTAGATAAGATCAGTTTTAATACACAACGATTATGTAGTGGTCATTATAGATAGGTGAATATCAAATTATAAGCATTAGATACAGAAAATATAAGAATTAAAATCTTGTTGTGGAATATGATGTCAAAGTAACGATTACCATTTATACTTGTGTGGATTTTATAACGTACTACTACTAGATGTCGGAGACTCCGCGATTTTACTCTGCCGTATAATATAACTTATTGAATAGTTAGTGTCATGAGCCATTTTGCCTGTGTAAATTTAAAAAGGGAAAGTTTAATTATATTTACTATAAATTTGCATTTTTAAATGTTGACACCATTTAAAAATAAATAAAGTTTTTTTCTTATGTGAGAAGAGTAGCAAACGAGCATGCAAACTACCTGATGTTAAGTAGTCGCAGCCCATAGACATCCACGTACAACCCAAACATGACCGAAATCCTATCCGAGCTCGAACGTAGATGCGTTGCTACTCCTTAAGACTAAGCTGGCCGCCTTGCTTCAAAGTGTAGCCGGCAACGACACCTCCCTAACCGAAGCACAAGTAATGCTTTACGGTGGATTATGAGGGCAGCGGTGGTACATCTCCGGTAGAACTTTAGTTCTTTAAAATCTACATGAGGTACTAAGAATCACCGTGGTATCTTTCAAAATATGCAGTACATAGACAAGTTACCTTTTAACATTGTTACATTTCGATCAAAGAATCAGATCTGATAAAAACTCACGGTCGCTCCAAGCTATCGGCCAATAAAAATATAATTTACCTGCAACAAAAATAAAACATAAGTTTGCGTATTGTATTTTTTACGGATGTTATTGATTAAACACAAAATGATTGGCAAATGATTGTGCAATTTTATCACGAACCTTATTTTAAATGTTCACCTAAATTGCAATTACAAAAAAATAATCCCAATGTACTTTCGACCTTGCTGTTGCTGATTTTTTATGAACCCAAATTATTTTATCTTGAAAAATAAATAAATACTTGCTAATATAAAGGATTTCATATAAAAGGATTTTTGACTAAGGACAAATTGACAAAATGTACTTAATTCATTTTGTAACAAGAAATCAGAAAATTTTATGTATAATGAACATATGACAAGAGGGCTGGCTCATATCTCGCGCAGAGAATTGCGATTGCTATCCAGCGCGGGAATGCAGCTAATGTTCTTGGAACCATGCCGCATGG
>DWON01011534.1:0-10136 GCA_018251015.1 Phocides pigmalion okeechobee
GTCCATGGGCTGCAGTGACCACTTACCATCAGGTGGCCTGCATGCCCGTTTTTTACTCTTTCACAATAAAAAAAAAACATCCATTTAACATGTGGAACGCCATGTCGGACAATGTTGTCCGACAACATCTCAACATTGTCCGACAATGGCGTTCAACGTGTTAAGCAAAAATTTTCACAGATGTGTGTAAAATCTTGGTGAGATTTTAATCATTCTATCTGTTCATCTTTTATAACTAATATCTATAGATGCCTTTATATGAATTTATTTTCTTTTAATAAAATTATCTACAAAGGTCTAGCACAGATTCAGTCTAGTTCCGTCACAACTTTGTCAACATGTGCTATTTATTAATAAAGTCTTCACTAGACAGTATTACAATATCAAGATCTTAAGTGCAAAACTGATTCCCAAAGTTTAGAATAATTATGTTTAGAACGAAGAGAAAATACATAAATCTTTGCACAGTTTAAAACAAAGTTTTTCCCCGCCTTCTGTATGCTTGATTTTTTAAACTATGCAAGCCAATTTTAATACAGTTTTCATTAAAAGAACGGGTGTTTCAAATATAAGGTGTAAAAAGCTTTTTCCCATCGTCTATAGATTAAGATTTTTTAAACTATGCAAGCTGATTTTTATATGGTTTTCATCAAAAGATGGAGTGATTCAAGAGGGCGTATATTTTCAATACATGCAGAGTATAGCAGAGAAAAGCTGAGATTTGTAATGTGTAATGCGTCTCCATGTATAAACATGGCATGATATGATAGCAACACTATTTTTAAATATTTTAACTTTTGACAAATAATCATAAAACATATTGTTTAGAAATCTTCAATGCCAAATATTATTTTTTTATTTAATCCACCTTCAAATTAATTCTTCTTATGACATATTAGGTTAACCAGTTTTGCACTTAAAGCCGTCTATGTTATACCTGTGTTTTTTCCTAAGTTTTAATCTGTATCAATAATAATTTATCATTGCTCTATGAATAATTGTATCAACTGTATAGTAACCATAAATTTAAGTAACATATGTCTGAGCTTGGATGTAAAAAAACTTTTCAGATTATGAAATGTATATTTCTACGGTTTAACCAATACATAATTTTTAAGGTTGGTTTGAATAAATACAAATATATTGTTTTGTTCTCACTACAACTTGATTTGTAACTGATAAGACAATTTGTAAGGCCAATTTTCTTAGAATATCTGAGATTATTGTACAAATATATTGAAAAATCCATGCGTTATATTAAAAATTTTAGTAAAAAAGTGTCATAATACAATTGTATTATACATGCAAACAAAATTAAAATTAGTTGTCATCAACAACAAATATCTGTTTGGCTTCATAACCTTTTTTTATTAATGTTTTTTTTTACTTTGCCCGAGTATTAAATGCTTTACATCAGTAAGTCTTCATAAATGTCTGTTTCGAGCACATAAATACTTGAAATTCGTTAATTTGTATTGCCTTTAATCTCACGTAGTAATCTCATATTGTATTTTTTTAAATAAAAAGTATGATGGAGGTAAAACAAATAGTTAAAATAAATGATAAAATGTTAAATTGTCAAATCAATTGATGGAACAATTTGTCTTTTGCAGTGGCAAGCAAAATCAAAATTTCTGACAGTCCGGCTCAGCCCAAAGCTACATTTTTGAGGAAGTCAGCATTTCTGACCACTGGAGATAGCTCTTTTCGATTTAACTTTAATATTCCTCAGGATTCTAAAGATGTTGGGAAATCTGACACAAACGATAGCAACACTGTCCCACAGGAATCAAATTCCAATCCTGAACTCACAGATTCTATTAAAAATGGAGAAAATACTTCAGTAGATAAAGAAAATAATGGTACAGCTAAAGTTGACTGTACAAATTTAGTCAAAAAAGAGTCTAATTCGAATACGTTTAAGTTCGCATTTTCTGGATCAGAATTTAGGTTTAATTTTGATGTCGACGGTACGAAATAAAATGTAAATATCTAGCTTAGATTAGAATAATTTTATATGAATCCACAGATTATTGGAGATATGTAGATGGCGCATGGAACTTTAAAAGTTGAATAGTCTGAATAAAAATGTAATGGCTTTAGCACGCCTTTTTTATTTCTAATTGTAATCGTTACAGACTAATCACAATAATAAAAATTAATGGTAGTAAACAGGTGCCATCGTCGCCTTCATAATCCACTCTGAACCAATTTTTTTTTTGGAGAGGTGCGGTTGCTGGCTACACTAAAAACGAGGCGACCATCGTAGTCCTCACGAGTAACAACAGCTCTATGCACAACCTCAGATAAGACTTCAGTCCTATTTGATTTTGCATGTGCGTTCATGCAGTCTATGGGCTGTAGCGACTACTAAACATCAAATGGCCTGCCTGCCCCGTTAATACTCTTCTCATATATCTATATCGGTATTATAAGTCCATGTGCTCTACATTTATCCAATGATCCTCGTACTTGTAATAAACTATTTACATTTAAATAATAAATGTGAGATTTTTTATGAATTTTTATTTAAATCATCACATAGACCTTGATAATAGTCTTTGGCGACAGGCAAAGTTTTATCTTCTCTTATTCTCCTTGCACACGTGAAATCTAAGAAGAATTCGTTCGAATTCGGCACAGAGAAACCCACGGGCAGTGTATGTTTATAAAAAGTTGAACCCCAAGAAGAAATGCCCAATAGTTTTTCAGTTTTGATGTTAAATACTGCGCCTCCGACCACTCCGTGGTAGTTGGTACATAAAGGGTCGTTATTTTGAAACTGTTTAACGGAACAAGAATGGTAGCATGGCACGTTGAATCCGCTTATGAGGTTCTTGAATATGAGAATTTCTGGGCAAAGATTTATGTCCACAACCACTTTCAATTCTGTTAAATTGTACTGTATGTCGATCGAAGGTATCAAGTGCAATCCCTGGAATAAATTAAAAATAATGATTAACACTTCGACTGCGGTGTTCATATATTGGATCGGATCAGCGTTGCGGGAGACGGCATCAAACTTTTTTTTATTATGAAAGGGTAAGAAACCTGATGTTATGCGGTCACTGCAGCCCATGGACGACCACGTCCAATCTCAAATAGAACGGAAGTTCTATTTAAGGATGAACGAGGATGCGTACCTACCCTTGAGGACTAAGATGTTCGCCTCCAATTATGTATCCGGCAACCACATGTAAGAAACTGGATATATACAGTACAATGGGATGTACAAAATTGATAGTTACACTTATGGATATATTTTTAAAGGTTTTGGCAATTAAATAATTTATGGTATCTTGAGAGCCAATATTTCTATTGAAAGAGCCGCATGTGGCTTGCGAGCCGCATGTTGCCGACCCCTGGTATAGACTAAAGATGCGCTGACAATTCACACAAATATATATATATATATATAATTTATTTATGTACACAAAAAAACATACATTTTGACACATTATATAAAGCAAACAAGGGTACTACTGCTTATTCCTTATAGGAATTTCGTCCAGCATACCCAGCAAAAGGAAAGTCGACAGTAAGGGCAAACTTTAGTGCATACCAATATAAATATAAACATAGAGTATATAAGTAAATAATTATAAGCATATATATTATATTATATATATTGTGTTTTTTAGCATGCACGAATACACAGACGTAATGTCAGACGTACAACACCAGTGTAGAATACCGCGGAAAGTTAACATAAAAATAATACCTTTTTCATAGCATATCCTACGACAACATGTTCTGTGACGTCATCGGACAGTTTTAATTTGGCGAACCATTCAAAGTTCTCATCTGTCCTGTTGGTAGTATCAAATAACCTTACAGTGGGCCATTGCCCTTCGAAATAATCGTCGTTGACTACTATGAAGCCGATGTCATCGAATTTTTCCTTAGATTTTACTTTAGGACGTACAAAAGCTATTGCGGGGAATTGATGTTTTTGATAGATGACCGAAGTATAGAACACTATTGCACTGCAAGAAGATAAATAAATAAATAAATGTAAGATGAAGATTTTTCGAAATATTTTTTTTTCGAATCTTGTAGGTTTCGAGCAGGCAGGTGTCGTAGCTATACCCATTTCTAGGGTGAAGCAATTTTTGCTTTTTGGTGAAAAGGTATGTTCGCAATGCTTCAAGGTCGCCAGTAACTTGATACCGGAACAGATGTCTTTAATCTCAATACTGTAATAATTTAAACATCTATTAAACCTTTTTATTATGCCCTAACCCGCAGTAAAGCATTACTTGTGTTTCGGTTGGAAAGCTGCGGTTGCTGGCAACACTTTGAAGCGAAGCTACCATCTTAGTCCTCAGGAGTAGCAACGCATTTACGTTCGAGCTCAGATAGAATTTCAGTCGTGTTTGTTGTACGTGGATGTCTATGGGCTGCGATTACTTAACATCAGGTAGTTTGCATGCTCGTTTGCTACTCTTCTTTTCCTAATTTTCTACGATTAGTTCAATGAAAAAACTATTGAAATTTTATACATTTTTGGAGGCCTCTCCATCATTAACAAAATTAACTACGTTTTTTCATAATTTCAAGAACAACCTGTGTGTGCATCGTGCAGACGTGATAAATATTCTCTGTTCCACGCACACAGCGGTACATAAGTGTGGTATGAAAGATGCTCTCGAATGCACCACGCGCGCTATCCACGGATACTGCTCTTCTGTCACCGGTGAAGCATTCACTTGATAATTATCTAGAGCACCGAAATCTGTAAGGAAATTTTAATCAACAACATAAAGCTGGTTTTGCTTCTCTCGTGGGTTCCCATAGTAAAACAGCGCTAGGGCCTCTCTTTCGTGGTTTCCAATATTAATACAGCGTTACGGAACTTCCACGTACAAGCTTTTGTAGTTAAGATATGGTTGGAGGGCTTTTCGCAAACTGCCGATTGCACAGAACACTACGTATTACACCTGTGGTAACAGGGAGATCTCCCTTCAGGCGGGTTCTTGTGCCTGGGGAGCGGCCGTGCTCCGAATGTTCCGTTTCGGAGTTTGTATATATGCAAGATATTTAGAAAACTTCGATAGCGTGATTCAGGATTGTGTTGCGCCATCTCTTGGCGAGTAGCGGAAAGTCGCCACACACCAATCCATTATTTACGGCACTACGAAGGTGTTGCGTATCCGTAAGTACCAGCCGTAAGGACGTGTTATTCAACGTAATGTAAATAACTATACAGCTCCGAATACAGCCGAATTGTCACACCTTAATGACTGTGGTGCTCATATATTAGATCAGGTCAGTATTGCGGGAGGCGGCTAAGCTGGAACGTGTTTGACTAGACAGAAGATGCGCCGACAATTCACTGAAATATTGTATTTTTAGCATCTGTGTATCATCTATGAATACACAGACGTTTCTATCCGCAGTCTTGTAGCGTCGAAGTAAATACAGCACTTGTGTTGCCAATAGTCTATACAGATTTAAAGGTGGGAGAACTATAGTTCGACCGGGGAAGTACCACCGCCGCCCTAAAGCATTACCTGTTTGGGTTGTTGAGGGCGGTTGCCGGCTACACTGAAGCGAGGCGACCATCTTAGTCCTCAGGAGTAGCAACGCATCTATGTTCGAACTCAGATAGGATTTCCGTCGTGTTTGCGATTGTACATGTATGTCTATGGGCTACGACGACTTACCATCAGATGGTTTGCATACTCGTTTGCTACTATTCTCACATAAAAAAAATGCTCGTACTCAAGTGTGTACAAACCGAATGCGCGTTACGCCAACACACGATAGTCGTGTATCCCGCAGCGAAATGTTAAGATATATATGTATAGAAATTTAACTAACTCGTTTCGTTATAATTGGGAACGCTTGGATCATTTCTTCTAACCGAATACAAATATTCAAGAATGTCATAGTAATCTAGAGCGTGCACCGAAAATGCAATAAAAATAAGCAACCAGCACATTTTATGGGAAAATAAAACACACGTTCCATATTACTTTTATTATTATTCATAAACTATAATATACAATATATTTCACAATTCAAAACTGCGAAGTTATTCACTTCAGTTTAATACAATGAGAGCCCAATTGGAATATTAACAAAAATAAATCTTGCACACATTTTAAGGCTTTTTAATTCCTTATACTAAACGGAATATAAATATTCTTAACGACAATCGCGCGACTGGTTTGAGGGAAATAGACTATAAAAATCTACACAATAGAAATAATATTGTAACAGATTGCTCTCTGTGAAACGATATAGCATTTTTGTCTGTTTGTCTGTGCATTTGTGCCCGCTATTCTCGGAAACAGCTTAACAGATTTCGGTGCGGTTTTCACTACTGTATTGCAGTAAGATATCAAACAGTCTATAATTAAAAGTTTCGCAATTGTTAAGTTCAGTAAATGATAATTTTTTATTGTTAGAAAATCGTGAACTAAATATTCATAAGGATAATATATTTTGCCTGATAAAAGTCACAGTTACAATACTTAGTACTTTGATTTCGTGGTTTAAAAATTATTATATTGATAACAGTATTGCATCGTTTTCTATTTAACAAAATAGTTTATAGACATACAGATATTCTTCTTAAAATATATACTTCTTAGGCTTACCAATAGAGTCGAATTGACCCTTTGCATACGGAATCTTACAAAGGATTCAGAATTGATATATTAAATGAAAATCTAAGAAATATCCATTTAAAATTATTTTATATTTTATGTTTCCAAGATATTCTTGCTCAGTATGGTTGGTCAAAAAGATGTATGGTTAATGTTGCTGGCTGGAATACTAAAAAAGATTCAAAATTCAAATTCAAAATTGCCGAAACGTCAGTCACAGAAAAGCAAAATTTTGAATATAGACAACCTTTGGTTATTCAGCCAGTTACATGAACCAAAGTCTTTTTGGCTGACCATAATAATAAAAAATCGTATTATCCTCACACGACCTTGATACGCTATATTTATAATTTTAAAAGCTGGCAACTCTAGTTGCACTTTCGGTCACCAATCGCGCAATCCCCAATCTCCCGTCATGGGAGCCCATGATCACACAATCTCGTACTTGTCCGGGTGGAAACTGACTTCCTGGGAGAAGTCCACCGGGCTGCCGTCTTCCGCCATGGTGACCTTGGTAGCCGTGATCATCGCTAGCGTGGTCTCCGACGTCCACGACACGGTGAGCGGGAAAAAATCATTCGGAATGGCTGGTGTCACCCTGAAAATTTTTTTTTTTTATAAATTTGTTTTAGAAAATAAGATTGCATTTATCTTTTTTTTGTTTATTACATTTTTTTTAAGTTTTACGTTTGACATTCAAAGCCAGAGCAAAGTAAAGTTGCCAGAAGGCCGCCACGTCATTGAATACAAAAAAAGGTAGAAGGGAGTTGTGTTTGAAGAAAAGTAAATAGAAGAGTAAGGGTATTTTTCTATCATAGCTATATCATTTATATATGGTTGGGCGAGCGGCGAGGCTCTAGAACAGTCAGTCAGACGGCCACTCACTTTTAATAACTGTTGTTTGTTTAATTTGTGATTTGCTATTAAAATACTGTTAGGTTGTTCTATTGTTTTCTTTTAAAAAAATAATAAATACTCACCTGATCTGTCACCCCAGTTTATTTGCTGTAGGAGAGCCGCAAACGTTTATACGGTCCTAGTTTAAGTTTCGCACTGGCGACGCATCCAATCCGCGCGCGGTTACTGCCCCCTCCCCTCCTCCTCTTAACCCTCCACTGCCCTAACCTTCTGACGCGCGGCTACGGGTAAAATAATACAATATACACAATATACAAATACTGACGTGAGCTCGAGAGTGCCGGTAGTGAGGCGCGCGCCGACCAGCGGGACGGTCCACAGCAGCGCGCGGCCCTTCTGCGTGTAGCTGCCCTCCCACTGGTGCACCACCACGCCGGGGTTGCCGGCCCTGCGACATCCATTAGCTTTTATATACCGTACAATACAGATATAGAGAATACAATTTATTATACACCAATGATAAAGCTAGGAGATTTACAAACAGGCTGTTTACATGTGTAGCTAGCCGGAGCCTCCATTGTAATTCAGTATTTTTACCCAGATTGTTGTCAATCTATATAAGATGGAGTCAGAATTGCGGGAGATAGTACTAAGCTGGAGTTGTTTTCTTTAGACTCGCCATGACAATTCAATAAAATATTGAATTTTTAATTGTGTATGATCTATGAATACACAGAGGTAATGTCCGCCCCCAGTCTTGTAGCGCCGACGTAAACACAGCACTTTTGTTCGCCCGTAATCCATACAGATTTATCGGTACAACACATGTGTAGAGCCGCAAGAGCGTCGCGCATTACAAAGCAGTGTTGTCGCCGCAGGGAAAGTGTTAATTAAAACTGGTTTTTTGAGCTTAATATAAATGGCAGTAGTAGTACTAGTAGAAGTAGTAATAGTAGTACTAGTAGTACTAGTAGTAGTAGTACTAGTAGTAGTAGATAATAGGAAAAAGGTGTGTACTAACGGCAGAGGAACGGTGATGACGACGTCGGTGAGCTCGAGGTGCGGCTGCTGCAGCTCAAACTCTATGTTCACGTCGCACCCGCCACCGCTCTCCGACGGCCAGCAGTTCACTGTGAGACACACAGACACACACATCATATATTTAGTTACTATGGTACTGATCAGTGACCAAAAGTAATCATAGTTAATGTAAGAGCTTTTTTAACACTGTGGAGCTTATGCATTAGATCGGGTCAGCGTTGCGAAAGGTGCACTAAGCTAGAGCTTACTTCTCTAGACTTAAAATGCGCCAACAATTAAATGAAGTATTGTATTTTTTAGCATCTGTGTATCATCTACGAATACACAGACGTATTGTCCGCCCCCAGTCATGTAGCGCAGCACTTTTGTCGCCCGTAATCCATACAGATTCGTACGTACAACATAGGTTTACAAGCCGCAAGCGCGTTACGTCGCGTTTTACACAGCAGTGTTGTTAAGTCGCAGGGAAAGTGTTAAGCAAGGTAACAAAAATGACAAAATCACCAATACTGCTATGTTTGTTAATGTACTATCTCAAAATATTATAAAACAAAGTATCCCGTCGCGTCTGTCTATCTGTCTGTTCATAATAACCTCAAAAAATACTAGACGGATTTTCTCAGATTTTAACAACAACAATATGTATACACTTTCTCATTCATATATATATATATATATAAATGTTAAATTTAAAATTTAAAAGTTAAAATCAATCAAATGGGTGATGTGAATGTGTTAGTTGATTGTCCATAACAGCATCGCGAGCGGCGGTACTACACTGGATGTTGTGTTTGACATCACAGTGGCGTATAGCCACGCAGCAGGTACCGGCGAGCGGCGCGAGGCGCGCGTCGGGCGCGGCGGCGGCGGCCAGGCGCCACTTCAGCACGCCCACGTCGCTGTGCAGCGGGAAGGGGCGCAGCGCCTGCTTCAGCCCCACCACGCCCGCCGCGCGGAACGCCTCCTTGTCCACGTTCGGGTGCGTCTGCGTGCGCGTTGTGACATATTTATACATACACATACATATTACACAATGTAACTTAAAAAGATAGACTAATTGTGTGTCAGAATCGCTTCATTGTCGTCTGCACAGTTTCGTAAAAACCATTACATATGAAATAAAAATAGCTAGGTGAGATACTCTCCTAGAGTCCTAGGCTTTCTCATCCATTCCATGAACCTTAATGTCATAAAAAGGTCTTCAATATAAAACCATTTCAACATTTTTTTATTTATATAGGGATAGGGCCAAATGAAAAACTTGTCTTGTGAAGGATTGTCAGATTGAGGAGATATAGAAACAATACAGTATTGTCAGATTGACTGGGGAAACAGAACAAAATATAGGAGGGTTTGATTGATTAGGAAAACAAAAAATACAGAATTATCAAACTGAGTGTGAAACAAAAGATACAGAATTATCAAACTGAGTGGAGTAACAAAAAATATAGAATTATCAAACTGAGTGGGAAACAGCAAAATATAGTATTCATAACAAAATGAAATGTTGATAATGTTTAATAGAGAAACAGAAAGAGGCGACAGATGTAACACCTTTGAGTCAGCTAATACGGTACCTGGAGCTGCAAGGGCCTGGTGTCCTTGTTGTCGACGTGCACGTGT
>DWON01011535.1:0-10135 GCA_018251015.1 Phocides pigmalion okeechobee
ATAAAACAATTATGTATTAGAACCATCTTACTTTTATAAAGTTGAGCAAATGGTTAAGAAAAAGAAGGGAAATTCTTCAAATTAATAGTAACCTCGTATAGAGTTTCCCGTTCAAAAATGAGTGCCGAAAAAAATCGAAGAAAGCTTCAAATAAGCCTGTTAAACGAGCTGGTGGTAAGGCCCATGGATAAAACTTATAAATGCTATCGTTTGCTCTGTACAAAGTGGCTCAGCTTGTCTAAGAAATGCCAGTCACTGAGGCGAGGCGGAGTATCGACGTCGAACTTAAATATTCATATGCGGCAGCCGAGGCCGGCGCATCAATATTAATAACTTGCCACGGCGATAGAAAAGCGCTTCCCTAATAAATCGCGACTGTTACACAATTTTATTCGGCTCAGCAACCGGTTTCTGTAACGTTTATTCACTATTGTGATGTTTTTTGCAGTGAAATATCTATAGGCACGCCTTGGGGTACGACTGACTTACGATGTCAAGGCAAACTGCATAATATGACTATATGCCATCATGCACTCTCTCTACAGTTATCTACTCTTTATTTCTTTTGTATTTTATTCCATATTTAATTATTGATTTTCTTTTATCTTCCGTCCGTGACAGACACATTTTACCTCAAATGGATGTGACAAACGAGCATAGAGTTTACCTGATTGTCACTGGTCGCTTCCTATGGACCTCAAACAGAACTGAAATCGTATTGGAGATCAGTCAAAGCATTGCCGAGTATTAAATTGGAATACCTGGTTTAAATATATCTCTTACCATCCCTTTCACACCAGAACAAAGCCACGTTTGACAGCAGTTTTTCGATTAAAATCTTTTGTAAAAGCCGATCTAGCCATATTGCATTTTATGGGGTTTGGTGCTTTGAAACATTAAATCTATTTTAAAATAAAAATATGACTAAAATTATGCCTAACCTGTGATGTTAGTAAGAAACGAATATTTCCTTTCCACCAACGTTAAAACAAATATTTAAATTGATCAATAGTATTCAATAGCTTTTTTTTTTAAGTTTTATAAAAGCCAATGAACGAATAACGAAGTAGTCTTTTTCTTTCCTTACATTTAATGTCATCTTAAACTTTTATAGATATAATATGTTACAAACTCAGTAGTCTATTCGACTAGTAGTGTGATCTTATTGTAATTATTATGAAAGAAAGGTTTACTCTAAAACACGTACTACAAGTTAATATAATTATGGAAAATAATAATTTTTTAATTATATTTTCTGATCATAAATTAACTAACGTAAAACTAATTAAAGCAAGCTTAATTACTTTGTTGTTATTGAATACATTGTATTTCTTTATTTTCTTGAAGTATGTGTATATTACGATATGAGGCATAATAATAAAACAATTAAGCATTTATTATTATACTGCGTATCATATACGTGTATAAAATATATCTTTGTAATAACGGGTTAATAGAATACCCTTAAAAGCCAATTTAAAATGATCCATCGTCTTCAATGATTGTAATTCTGAGCGCGTCCTCGTTAATATGCAGGTGCGTTCGTGGCGTGGCATTCATTAGTTTCTTTGTGAAAATTGTAGAGCCAACGTTCCAATTTCCTTTACATTTTAAAAGTTTCAATTATGTGTCTATTATTTTTAGCATAGATAATTGAGTCGCATATTTTTAAGGTAGTAGGGCTATACTTTGTCTGTAGGGTACCACTGCGATCCTAATAATTTGCCGTGACGCAATCGTAATGTTTCGGTTGGAGAGGTGTGGTTACAGTTACACTTACAGCGACTATTTTAGTCCTCAGCAAATGCAACACATATATGGTTACGGTACAATTCCATGTAGATGTTCATGGGCATCTAAACATCAGGTGACCTCCATGCTCGTATGCAATTCTTCTAATACAAGAAAAGGCGCAGTTGCTATATTGGATTATAGCTTAGGAGGTTTTTTTAGTGTGTTTTTTATGTTCAATCCCAATATATCCCAAGAGTTACGGGTTCAAATTCCCGAAAAGTTATTTTTGAATAGTGAATTTCAATTTCTGCTGTATTTCTGGATATTTCTGTACCGAGAATACGAGTCTTTGTGTTTATAACTACCACAATATAACAACCCGTTACACTCCACTGAACCTATTCGAAAGCAATAAATGTCGTAAGCTCCACTTGTTTAGTGTATTATTCCATATTTTCCGTGAAAACTCAGGGTAAATTTTAATTTATTTTGCGGGACTTAAGAAGAAATAAATTAGTTTCGCGGGACCTAGTAAAGTAGGCTATTTCTTGTCAAGTTTTTACTGTTAAATAAACGTAATCTCGTATTTATAATGTTGGAGTAAATGAAGTCTTAGTTAATAGAAGAACAATTGCGGTGATTCCATAATTTGAGATGTGTTATGTAATTCTGTGAAGTCATCCTCTGAACAATGAAGAAATTGGCGCAGGCAACGTAACGTGCAGATGATGCAAGCGCTCAGGGTACTATAATTATAACAGTTCAATGCTGGTTTATTGTCGGAAGTAGGTATATTCAATAACAATCGGTACGGCAGTACGCGATCATAGTTTAAAACTTTCTATACTTGTACCTGATTGTGTTTTACTGTGTTGTGTGTGTGTACGTCTTGACATGCGTGAGTGCGTCCGTGCTTCCGTGCGTGCGTGCATGTTTGCGTGCTTCCGTGCGCGCGTGTGTGTGTGTTTTTTTTCTATCATGGATGTCAGGGATCTCACTGTAAAATTAGTACATGATTAGAATAGAACTTGAATTGCACCTGGAACCTAACATGAATTGTACCCGATATCGTCGCCATAGTAGTTTAGTGATTTATCATTTTTTCACATAAATATCAAACCTAAAATTTGTCTTTTAAGTAAAAATGGATTCCAGAATGTTTGATGCGGTTCGAAATTCGATGGGTGACTGCTAATGGCAAAATGTTTGTGCATATTTTTGTGATTCGTATTTAATCGCTTCGACACCTTAAGCAGTCCGCCCTGAATGTTATTGATAAGTCGTAAACTTCGTCGAAATCTACGACAATCTACAGGCGGTTTGAAAATATCTGGTAGACTGGTTGACCAACTAATCTATTCAATAAGCATTGCAAAAGTGTAGTATAATGCTCAAACTCTTCTCAATTTTTTGGGACACCTAGAACAAGCAAGAGGCATAAAAAAGTTGCAGTCAATATGTTATTAGATAGATACCCAATTATAAGGCAGTACATTCGAGCTCATCTATCTTAACTTTATTACCGTTTTTGTTCGGCCTTTCTTGCTTCAATCACGCGCGGGACAGGTTCTCCTAGTTTAATCAGAAATTGTCTTGAAGGCATTTATACTCGAAATTCAAGTAAAAAGCAAATTTACGTACCGCGGCCGTCACTGTTAATTTATCCCATTTTCTTTGATAATATCTTTAGTCCAAGCTATTACGAACAGGTAAAATAAGAACTTCCTGTTACGTATTGAGTACTGTTAATAGATTTAAAAATATTGAATGTATATTGTAACCATCTATAATTTTTATTGCTGCTATTATTTAAAGGCCTCCTCCAATTGGCATCACTACGTCCTATGTCCTCTGAAACAAATGGTTTTCGTTACTCTTCGGGGTTTCAGTACATCAGTTCAGAGAACGACCTGAGCTCCTTTTGTCGATGTAGTAATAAAGTATCTAATAGCTGATGTTTACAACAGAACGTGTAAACTATTTTTAAAGTATTAATTAATGTAAAGAATTTATTTTGAGTGAAAACGAAGAGTTTTAATTTTCTTAATTAAATTAAGAACTTTGTCAAAGTTCCAATACGATAACAGAGTTCAGGTTGCGGAGGCAATCACCAATCGGCTACCGGCGGAACGAAAATGTAATGTTTTAGATATTTTAAAAATAAAATTACCTAGCGGATACGGTTTTTTAACATACTGTACTATGCTATCATCGAGGTAAAAATTAAATAGGCATGTGTCCTTGGCCTTAGATCATAGCAGGGCATCTATAAATAAGTACTACACGCGATTCTTTGTGTATTCGTAAAATTTACGTTACAATTTATTCGCAATTGAGTAAACACTTCGCACTTAAACATTTTGTGCGATGTGTTTATTGTTTCAGTATTACTTATCACCCGCTATCTTTCTCCAGATTGTTCTTAAATCTGTTTTCATCCGAGATAATTTGATGACGCGTTTTTGTACAGCAAACATGCATGTAGTCAATCTCACTGAATTATCACTTCCCAAGAGCATCACTAACCGGCTTCAGATGTATCACGGGCGGTAATAAATGAGGACAAAGTTGGAAAACTTCATGTGTTTGAACTGGTGTTTCCATTATGATATACTAGTGTCGGGCCAGCTATTCTCGTTCGGGTAATAGAGTTTATATTTACTTACATTATTTTTCTTTCATACAAGCATCCAGTCATTACCTATTTGCAAAAATTAACAATTAGAAACATACATTTCAAATAACGATTGAATTACTATATTGTATTTAATTATTTAATTTTTCGCTCAATTTACAAAAAAACTTAATTTATGCACCAAAACCTTCCTCAAGCATCACTGAACCTGTTGTTGAAAACGGTGGGAAAATCCGTCCAGTACTTTTTGAGTTTATCCTGAACAGACCGATAGACAGACACCCTATTCATATTAACTGGAAGTATTTTGTGCCCTTCATTTGCCGGATACACATTATTGGAGGCGACCAACTTAATCCTCAAGAGTAGGAACGCATCCGCGTCCATCCTTAAATAGAACTTCTGTTCTATTTGAGATTGGACGTGGTTGTCCATGGGCTGTAGTAACCGGTTAACATCAGGTGGCCTGCATGCCCGTTTCTTACTCTTTAATAATAAAAAAGACGCAACGGGGGACTTTGTTTTATAATGTTTAAACTATATTTCTGTAGGTTGGAAAAGGTAAAATTTGTTACGTGCTGGCCGAGTTTCGGATATTTTTTTATATTATAATGGATGACATTTTTATTATCTTTGTATTTTATTATATAAACAATTATATCTAAGAGATAAGAATAAAACACGCGATGTTTGAGTTAAAGGTTAAGTTTGGGGAAATATCGTAGGAATATTATTATGGCTGTTGGATAGCAACAATGTTTGTGTTACAGACCAGAGGGTATGATTAGCATCACGGACTCTTACGAAGGCGCCTAACATAATTAGTCCTCAGAGAAGTGAGGGAGCACAATTAGGTTGCTAGTAGTACCTAGTCTTGTTGAATATTGGCTAAATATAATCGATAGCCCTGTATATAGAATTTGTTGAGAAAACTAATCACAATAATATATGTATCATCAGGAGTGATTGTAAAATATATAAATAATTAATTATTAGGGATGTTAATATATTACGTATATTAAAGCAAAAGATAAGATAAAATTATACATCATAAATGAACGATATTGTTTTCTTCTAAATTCTTTAATTGTGATTTATATTATTACATTAATTCAAATTCAAACATTTATTTATATTTTCTTATCAAACCTGATTAGCCTTTGACACATTTTATAGATACCTTGGAGATAAAACTTTTTAAAAATATCTTTTGTACGATAGTGAATTAATATTTTTCAATGTTATTTTAAAACGAATCCTTGTTTGTATAACTCGACATGCTTTAAAGTAAACATCCCGTCATCATCAATCAAGTCCGGTTTTAAGACTTGAGAGGTTAAGAGGCTGCTCCTTGATAATTGATTTAACTGGTTGTCTTTAACCATTGTATAACATAAGGAATATATATTTTTAAGTTACTGGTTCATGATGCTGGCAATCTTGAATTATAGTATTATATACAGTACATCTTACGCATTATTTATACATATACTTTTAGTATATGTATACATAATGCGGATTAATATAGAATTTATTTTAAGTGAGAAGAGTAGCAAACGAGAATGTCGTCTGATGTTAACTAATCGCTGCAGCCATATAACCTCAAATACATACGCACACATCTATGTACATATATATAATTTCAAGGGCTAAAGTTTTATCTGAGGTCGTAAATAAATGTATTTTTCCTTCTCAGGTCTAATACTGTCGCCTCGCTTTTAGGTGTAGCTAGCAACATGTTATCAGTATATAGTGTACATTGAATAATCATATTATTAATAGTATTTTCCGTGGAATTTCCAGTTAAAAAATTAGGTAACGACAATTGGGCTAGGCAAGATTATTCGTGCCACGTCACTGTTTAGGCTCAATTTCACCAAAAACAAAATCTAGTGTAATTATTCAACGTTACTCCTGTAAAAGGAGTAATGTTAATATTTCATTAATTATCAAATAATAAGTTTGTGGTCATTCAACCGTCCAAATCCAAGTTTAAATGAATGAGAAGTAAAAAAAGCTTTATTGCGATATTTATTGTTTTGACATTTATTACAATGTGTCAAATTATTTTTGTGGCATTATAATATGAAATCATTAAATATGACACGAGTTGTAATTCCATTAATTAATCTAAAACAAATATCCAACATAACAAATTATTTATCGAGTAGATTAACTTTTTACTCCGCCAAAATTCATGGTATACATGTTTAATAATGCCATAGTAAATATTCTTGGATTAGCATTTGGTAAAATGGAAATGGAAATTTGGCTTATTCCGGAGTATCGTAATTTATTCTGGGATTAAAACTTACTCGAGTTTCGTCGGGCCTAAGCTGTACGGATATATTGTATATTAGGCACAGATTGATAATTGTTTAGAAATTTCCTTGCGCGCTGGTACTAAATATTTCGTCATAACATCTCGAGTGGGCGGACAACTTCTAACTCCTTGTATGTAATATTATGCATTAGTTATTCGCCAACTGGTTGTAAATACATGCTAATTGTGTGAGCACTGAGTACTGTCGCAATGACCTTGAGTGGCGAATTATGGTGTTTGTCTATCTAGTACCAATAACATGTTTATGTACCGAAAGGAGACATTCTGACATTCAGATGTATTCATAAGAAACCTACGGATCCGCTTAGCAATTCTTTTGATTCGGTTGAAATGGTGTGGTTACCCGTTACACTTTGAAGCGAAGCGACCATCTTAGCCCTCAGGAGTAGCAACGTATCTACGTTCGAGCTCAGATAGGATTCTAGTCGTGTTTGTGGTTAGGTGTACGTGGATGTCTATGGGCTGCGACTACTTAACATCAGGTGGTTGGCGCGCTCGTTTGCTATTCTTCTCAAATAAAAACAATGTTACGCACTTTCTCTAACTGTAGGTGTATAATTTGTCCATTTAATTGACTTACACCATGGTCTTGTAGCGATCACTCGAAGCTCTACACTCCCCGAATTGTTTTTGCACTCGTCAAGTTTTTGTCAATGGCTATTCATATTTCATCTTATCTATCTCTATCCGTCGAACGTTGTGTCGTCTTGCTGTCTGTCTTTATTGTGGAGCATAATAATTGTAGACTGCTTTTCCTTATGAAGTCTTGATTTTTTTGGAACTTTATACAAACTGAATTAGACGCTAATTAACACTTTAATTGCGGCGTTCATGTATTACATCGAGTCAGCGTTTCGGGAGGCGGCATTCAACTGGAGCTGTATTCTCTAGACTGAAGATGCGGCGACAATTCACTGAAACATTGTATGCTTCTACGTATACACAGACGTTGTTTCTGCCCACAGTCTTGTAGCGCCGACGTAAACAGCACTTGTGTTCGCCCGTAATCCATACAGATTTGTGCGTACACAGGTGTATACAAGCCGCAAGTGCGTTACGCCAAGTAATACACAGCACTTGTGTACGCCGCAGGGAAAGTGTTAATCAGTCATTTTAATCACATTATGTACTTCCAATTCCGTAAACTAAGCATGTATTTCCAGTTTGTCTCAATTAACTTGATAATGCCGACACCAATTATATTTCGGGTTGCGATTGATACTTCGTAGTTCAATGTTGCGTGACCGGTCAGTCGGCGGCACTTTTCGAAATTAGGCCCATTCAACTACACTTTGCTATTCGTAGCTACATCGCGACCGGTAAAATAAAGATACTACACATAACGTTTCGTTAATGACGCATTACGTTGCTTAAAAATATGTAACCACTAGTTGGCTGCGACTTCGTAATACGTGCTTCAGATTTTGGCTCTCTCCAGTTTTTACTATACCGAAAACTTCTTATCAATTTTTATACATTTAGTTAATAAAATCTACGTTATGCCGACTGTGTAAAAAGATCTAACATTTATTTGTTATTCATAGACCGATTGAAATTTTTATATTTACATTACATTAGTGATCACATCGAAGTTGGTTAAGCCGTTTGTGAGATAAGAACACGCAAACGAAATGACAGACAAAAATGCTACTAACTATTGTTTTGGGTTCTATTGCATTAATAGAGGCTTAACTGATAGTCTTATATATCTTAAGTGTACAGCGATGAGTTACAGTTTTATTACTTGTACAGATGTGTCAATGTGTTTAGGAATCCAATATTATAGATAATTCTACGTTGACTTAGATACTTGATATTTTTCTTCATTACTCCATAAGTGTAGGTTTGTCTTTAACCGAATGAAATATTTGTTGTATCAAGTCATCCATTATCAATTAAATTTAACGAAATACTCAAATGGATTTTTCGAAGAAATTATATCGCCTATTTATACTTATTATTTGCCTTTGGAATCTATGCTATATAGTAATTAAAGGTATACTTATGTATGTATTCATATGGAAACAACCATTTATCCAAGTACACACTTGAAAACTGATAGCATTTTATGCTAAGATAAAATTGCAATATGCTATATGATTCATATTTATATTAAGTATCTATGTACTCACCTTAAGGCAATTCACAATTGATTATTTATGATAAGTCTTAGAACAGGAATCATAAAATGTAATTCTAAGATGAATAAAATGTATTTAAAATTATAAATTATATGTGGGAGAACTATAGTTCAACCGGGGAGGTACCAGCGCTGCCCTCATAATCCACCGTAAAGCATTACTTGTGCGGTTGCCGGCTTCACTTTAAAGCGAGGCGACCACCTAATCCTCAGAAGTAGTAACGCATTTATGTTGGAGTTCAGATAGGATTTCAGTTATGTTTGTGATTGTACATGGACGTCTTCGGGCTACGACTACTTACCATCAGGTGGTTTGCATGCTCGTTTGCTGCTCTTCTCACGAAAAGATATAAAATATCCACTGGCTTTGTATATATACCAAGGGCAAGTTTAAATGTGTCAACTGTAACATGTGTTTCCTGTTGAATAATTAAATTAATATGTTGTTCTACCCACTTGATTGATGGTTTGTTAATTGTTTTGGTTGAACAGATACACTAATTAATATAGTTGGTTGTTATCAAAGGTACGGAGTATTTGAATACAAACGAGGTAATGAGCTTCAACCTATAGGAAAGCTGGCTTGAAGGACAGCGGTTGCGACGGTTTTGAGCGCATAAACGGGGAGTTCGCTTAATTCCTTAATTAGCCTTTGCAGATATAATACGAGTGATTTGTTGTATTACGAGATTAAGCAAAAGTTCCTTAATTAATTAGCCATTGCTGAAATAATTCAAGCGACTTTGTACATCTGAAATTGATAGAAGTTAAATGTGGTAAGAGAAGTTTCTTAAGAAGAGTACCCTGTAATCACACTTCTTAGCCGGCATAAGAATTGTTATATGCTGTTAAAACTAATATTATAGTGGAGTCATACATTTTACTATGTACCGGATATTCACGATTAATGATTATCGTTTGCCGATGTGTTGTACCAATTGCATGGTCCTTGGTTTCGCCGTGACCACGAGCCGTGCAACTGGTTTGAAATATCGGCAATTATTACATGATGGTTAATGTGACATTAGGTCTTTCACAATTTCAATCATCAATATTGGAAGGTGGTAAAACAACAATTCGACTGAGGATGTGCCAGTGCTCCCCTAAGATTCGCCGTAAAGCATTTAGTGTTTCGGTTGGAGAGGTGCGGTCGCCGGCTACACTTACAAGAGAGGCGACCATCAAAGTCCTCAAGAGTATCATTGCAGGTAGTTAATAGTATCAGGCGTTACTTTGCGGAAATCCATGCTATTAAGTTGTTATTAAAATTACTTTGCAACAA
>DWON01011536.1:0-10135 GCA_018251015.1 Phocides pigmalion okeechobee
TAGGTAATGACTGGATGCATGTATGGAAGAAAAATAATGTAAGTAAATATAAACTCTATTACCCGAGCGAAGCTGGGTCGCTATTTCAAGAGACTTCGCATTACTTTTTCGCCGATGATTTAACATAACACACTGAGTAATGCTATGTGTAGGTATAACGTTTACATACAGACTAACATATGTATATATATCGCGTGTAGGGGTAGCGTGATGGTAGGCGGAACTTGGGGTGAGCTGCCTTTACTTTGTAAGTAGTTAGTGATGTTGTTACATTTGTCGATATTAGTGTTCATATTTTTCAAATTTATCGACTGAACACTGAACTGGGAGTTTAGTCGTGACCACGAGCCATGCAACGGGTTCGATACATCGGCAATTAATCGTGAGTACCCGTTATGTAGTAAAAGATATAAAATCCGCGATTATATTTGTTTAAAAAAAAGTAATGACAGGCTAGTGTCAAGATTTCGGATGTAAATAGAGGTCTGGAGTTCAAATCCATTTTCATTTTCCATGCTAATGTTAAGGACTGAGATGGTGGCCTTCCTTAGTGTAGCCTACTCGCTGGATACAAACACTCTGTCATATTAAAGTTTACCTGCGTTTTATCTACGATAGGTATAAACTTAGACGCGTGCTATAACCTATATAGCTATATGTAATTTAACATTGCTCAAAACGAAGGGTGTACTATAAATATTTTTGGTTATTCCTCAATTCCGATATAGTATATCGTGACAATACACCATCTGTCTATATACACCATATATATCTCTTATCTCTTATCGAACTCCAAGTACCATCAAAGCGTTCTAGATATATTAAACCATTATTTAATGTTCCTCGAGTAAGAACCAATTATACACAAAATTCAACTCTCTGTCGCATTATCGATACCTACAATAAACAGTACTCAAATTTAGACCCCCTTCCATTTAAGTAAAAAGTCATTATTTAACGCAATTAAAAATATGCATCTATTGTAACAATAATAAGTACACGCACGCACACACACGAACACACACACACCCACACACACACACACATACACATTAATTCTAATATAATAAGTTATTAAAATTATTGTATTTGTAAGTTTAAATTGTCACAGTTTTTCGTACTTACAAATTTAAATGTTATTAGTGTAATCCTTTTTTGGCCATATTAAAAGCAAATATTGTACCCAGTCTATATCTTTATATGTATCGCTGTTGGATTGCCAAATAAATAAATAAATAAATTATATTTTTCAATTATTTTGCCCACACTTAACCAAGTCCGCTCTGTATCCTACAATAGGTATAATGTAATAAATATAATAATCAAAGGTCATAAATATTGTAGCGTGACTAAAATGAACGTGTAATCTTTTGATAAATATCCCGTTTCAACAATGAATTGATAATAAAAATGCAATTATGATCGTCGCCCACTCAACCCGGCGCTCGACGTACCCACCCACTGTGAAATAATGCGATAATGTTTGTAATATACTTTAATATATTGAGTAATAACACTATATTAATATCTATGAACAAAAGGCCAGAGATTCTTGAAAATATTCAGTATGAAAATAATCGTATCAACGTACTCAGATTACTACCTATATTTTTTACATTTATTTATAGCGTGACTACAATACTCATTAAATAGTATATACCCATTAAAGCTATATCTATTAATGAATCGGTGATAGAACTTATAGTTTTACGAGAGAGTTACCACCGCTGTTCTCATATTCCTTTCCTATTCGGAAACACACCTCTCCAACCGAAACATATAAGGTGATTGACGGCGGATTATAAGGGCGACCGTGGTACTAAAGTTATAAAGTTGTTTATCTCGAATTCTATACTTAGATACCAAATGTTACCCTTTTAAATACGAATTACTGGGCAATAACCTGTATTTAGCTTCCACTAATCGGTATTAAGCAGCGTATCGGAGTATTGTCTCGGCCCATGTTGTGGGGAGAGACACGTGCCGCAGTAGCACATAATACTGGTTACAGTCAAACATGAAAAAAAAAATTTTGAGATCACAAAAAGCATTCTTTTTAACTAAATAATGCACAGCAGGCACACACGTACACCCAAAAACCATAACCAACCGCTTTGTACGGTCAGTAAAAGCATTCGAATTTACGTTACTAAGTAACTCGTTCGTTCTAATCTGGTTTCTACGTAACGTAAACATTTGTGCCGTAACTGTGACCGTAAAGTTGAGGATATAGCCAGTAAGGTCGGCAGCATTCAGTATTTACTTTCAGCGGGAAGTGCTTTGGGTTTCGAGTCGAAAAATCAGAGCAATGTCGGTCTGTCGGCCTTACATTTTTAAGTTGTTTAAGAAAAAGTAACTTTAACGAGATTATCTATTTAATAAGTGGCCACATGAAATGAAGAATGAATAAAGAGGGTAAGATCCTAAGAAGATAAGGAACAAGAGTTCGCTTTCATACGCACATAATAAACGCAGAGAGAACGAGAGAAATAAATAGAAGGGAGAGAAAGGAAGAAATAGACATAGCAAAAGATAAAAAAGTGCAATAGATATATAGGGATACTGATATTTGGAAAGATTTCGCCATGATTTTATATCATCAGAATTAGTACAATAGTATACATAATACTTTGTATGTATTATTATAATATGTACTTTGAACATAGGATTGCAAATAATCAATTATTAAAAAAATATTGTGATCAATAGTAAAATTATATCAATTTAAATTAGTTACTATATATTACCTAACTTTTTAGGAGGTGTACATTATTTAGAATGTCTATTAAGTAAAATAAATTATTATACGTATAATTACTGTCATAATACAAATATTTCTTAATATATTGACATCACAATAACGCCCTAATGGTTTTCAGTTTTCAAAGTATGCAGACGGCATTATGAAAATTTTCATTGCTAATTTTAAACGTTGCGTATTTTGCGCGGTCAACATTTGACAGACAATTAAAAGTTTTATCTCTGCATTCCAACATGGCCGACCAGCTCAGTAGCGCTTTGTTGAACTTTCGTTATTTCTCGCTTTAGTCAATAATTTATTTACCCTGGCTGATTACAGTACTAACATACATATTTTGATATTTCGTGACAATCGGCAATTATTTGATTTCGTTTAAATACTCAATTAATGACGTTTAGTATAGGTGTTTGATCTGTAAGTAAGTAATGATAGCCTATATTTTTAATTAACTTAATTCAACCGAAAAGGGAAGTATTGCTACAAAACTTACATGTGTAAAGCGACCGGAACTCAGCCGTGTAATAGTAAGGCGTTGATAATAAGGAGGCTTATAGACACAAATAAAGATTATGTTTAAATGGAAAAGAATCGTTATCGGCTCACATATACTTAGTAACATGAGACGACCATTTATGTCTTCAACAGTAGCTGTGTTCGTCTCCTGTTCTATATGGAATTCATTGCGGACCACTAGTGGGATTGCATGTTCATGTCTTTCGTGTGTTTCGTGTTCTGTGGTCGCTCTTATTTTGGCCGTAAAACTATGCTTGTTCTACGCTACGGTACGCTACGCTATAATAAGTCTTTTAATATGAACTCACTATACTGGAGTTACTATGTATCTAGAATAAATTCAAGGTCTTGCTTAACATAATCTTGGGTTTGTTACTGATTCATCATCAACCACTACTGTTCCCCTGCTGGGCATGGATCTTCTCAGAACAAAAACGAATAAGGCTATAATAAAGGCTATAATAGACCCCTACGCTGGCTAAGTTCAGTTATTGTTAACCTTAACTTCAGTAAATGTTAACCTTAAAATCAACATTAAGACTATTGAATGAATTAGACGTCAGTTGTCAGCCAAAATGCTAGTAATGGCTAGACGCTTCACGTCCTCATTTTGAACCATCACGTCATATAACACAAACACGCATAAATGTATAATTTACATTGACTTTCCACAAAATTATGATTATGTGGCGTTTACAAGATATAAATTTACTTTATGCTCACACGGTGTCAGGTGATTAGTCAGGTGTGGAATTACTTTCTAAACATTTAAAATTAAATGTATGTTAATATTAAAAGTCGTGTCACGTAAAATATTGTAATCTACGGCGTTTATTACATTACAAACAAAACAGCTTCAACGTGTACCCCTGTAATGAACCCATTAGGGTCCCACTGGATGTAAGGTTTCTTGCAGAATGAGGTCGCTTGAGCCGTATTCCACTGCGCTGGCCAAGTTCGGATTAGTAGTAGTGTATTTAATACACCTTCATGAACTTTACCGAAAATACTCAGGCATGTATTCCTCGTCATGTTTACCTTCTCCGTTAGCACAAGTTTCTTAAGGTCACAAGTGCGTGCCAAGAATTTATACCTAGAGGAGACCACTAGGGTTCCGCAGTATTTCTTTCGTCAGCAAGAATTGAAGAAGTAGAACTCACGACTGTAACACAACGCACGACCCTTATCGTAACTATTTGTTCATCGGATTTGATGATGATGGCATTATTTGTCATTATAACATATTTATTATTAACAATTGATTAACATTATATATATAATCTTGTCGCTCTATAAGTCAATCAACAAAAAAATATTATTTTCACGTGAAAAACATGTGCATCATAAATTGTTTCACTCCGTATACATTGATATATGTAACCGAAAATTAACATAACAAAAATATGTAAGTAAAAAGGATTGGATATATAAATTCTATATTTAAGGCCATTAGCAAGGTCTAAGGATTTATTAACTTATTGGAAGATAATTGAATAAATATATTTTTTCTCATTAAGACAAGTTTTAATAAGTAGTCGATTACTTCACTGATCTTTATAACACGCATAAGATGGACAAATTTGTCTTTAAGGACCATGTAGGAACCAGCTATATCTATATCATTAAAGCGGAAATCGTTCCGTGCGAAAAAAAAATGTCGAGATCGGTCGGGCTTTGGGTAACCACTAGTGGCCAAATATAACGAGCGCTTCGAGCTCTAGTTGTGAGTAAGACCCCGCCCAACAGCGCAACAAAATGACTACCTTTAGAAGTCTGCAAAATTCTAAAAAATATCTTCCAGCTCTTGGGTAACATATTTCACAATAAAGTGTTCGTGAGAAATGACCCTTGAGAAATATATAATATTTGTAAGTTTCCGACAGGATATTGGGGGAGCGACTTTGTCGAAGATACTCACTCGTATTGCTTTGGAGTTTCAAGTCTTCTGGGACCGATTTGTATGTTGAGAAAATAAATAAGTTACAAAAAATAACGTAAATTCTCCACAATCACCCATTTATAGTTCAAGTGCCTATTTTATAACAATATTGTGCCATTTGTGATGTAATAACGTATACACATAACATACCATTAAGGGAATGGTAATTGATGTACTAGTATGATAACTATGCAAAGATATAATGCAGTTTTGACTAATAGCGTTTTAGAGAATTAACTGTCTATGATACAAGCATGGTGGTATATTGCATGGTTAACATCACGCCATAATAATATTAGAAACTTTCCTAATTTTTAAAAAGCAACTTACTTTGGTCGCTAATGACTTTGCTCCTTGAGACTTCTATAAGACTTCGGAATTACCTCTTTTGTAACGAGTTTTCAGTGACGTGACGGTTCAACTACAAAGACAAAGTCATTAAACTAGTTAGGGTGTAAAGTGCTGTTTTTGTACACGAAAACCCTTGTTGCTACATTTGTTGTGCCTTTATTTTGATAGATTCCTTGAAGTTTTTTGATTGGTAATGGAATTATAGCTTAAACGGCGACGTAGCACTCTCATTATCCGCTGTGAAGCAACTCTTGTGTTTTATTTGGAGGTTGCTTTTGTCGGACACACTTAAAACGAGACGACCATCTCAGACCCCAGGAGAAGCGCCGCATCCACATACGTATGATGATAGTAATTAAGTTCTGTTTAAGATTTTATGTGAATGTCCTTGGCCTGCAGCAACTACTTACCATCACATAAGATGACCTGCATGCTTCTTTGTTACTCTTCACATAAAAAAGTTCTCAATTCTCTTTTTATTTGGAACGACATATTTAGTCCCATTATAGTTTGGAAATATAAAAATAAATTAGAACGAAATTAGCATCCCTAAGGTTTGCCAAACAACATACCAAGTTTAAGTGTCAAGTGTAGAAAAAATTAACAAGGATTAAAATTGAGACTTTTCTTCGTATTTTTATTACTGCCTAAAAACAGTATACATGTCTTAAAATAAATGCCATCAGATAAATTGGTCACGAAATGTTGTAAAGTACTTTCGTCCTAACTGTAATACAAAAATTGACAAAATTGTTAGTCGACGTGACGGAAGGCCTAATAATATTTGTACTTATCGCGTAACCTTCAAAAATCCTACTGAAATATAAACTTCATTCAGCTCATAACTGTATCTACTTGTGTGCTAAGTATAATTGTTTTATAGTTAATTTTCACATAGAGTGCCTTATAGTAATGCCCTATTTGAAACAAGTGGTTAATTTTAAATGTCAAGGTAAATAAAATGAAGATAAAAGGGGCGATTAACTAGAATCTGAATACGTAATAACATCGTTCAACAAGACTAAGTGATTAGATATTATACGCTACAGCTTGTAGCCCACACACAAAACCCGACCTTGCTTTGAAGTTCACAAGCAAAACATAATGTATTAATCTAGTTCGTAGATAAAAACATCGTGTTAAAGGCGAGTTTTAAGCAATGTTTGTTATTGTATATTTTTTTCTGATAGTTTTCTAAATTATTTTAGACTAGCATTCGGCAATTTTTTTGAAAAGCAAAAGCCACAAGGCAGCTAAATAAAGTAAAGGCGGGTCACATATATTATATAAAAAAATACTAAAATACATATATATATTTATGAAAAGGCACGTAGGAAATAACAAATATAAGTCGAAAACTACAAAATAAACAACTGTTGTAGTGTCATTATATTCAAAACTGCTCATTTATTTAATCGCTGAATTGAGTTCGTGCTCTCTCACCTTAATGCATTTATTTAGATATAAGACTTGTTACAAAATAGTCAGGAGCTGCAACGAGGACGCAAGAGGGCCGCGTGTCGCCGACCGCTTCTTTAGACATTTATAAAATCTATAACCAAGTTTATTCCTTATAATATTATTAAATTAGTCAATTGTCATTTTTGTTGCTGGCTTATAAATAGATTAGAGTACCAGATTTAATAGAAATTAAGTACTTAAAAGTCTCGTGTCTGAGTTCAAGTACACTCTGAAACATGATCTACGAGATAATGAAACTAGGAACTTTGGCTGACCCTGAGATAAGGCTACAATAAAACTTCCAGTAAGACCTTTGGTCTTGGGATATTCTGCGATACTCCTTATTTATAAAGTTTGAGTAGCAAATCGTCGCTAACAAAACTGATATCACAGCTATTGCAGGTTTAAATTTTAGTTTGACACTTCATTAATTAATTAAGGTCAAATTCAAGATATATTAAATAAGGTTTACATGTATAATTATTAGTAAAAATTGATTGTCATTAAGTAGCCTAGCCTAAAATAGATGGAGTTATTTAAACTAAAGCTAATATAATAAATAAGAGGAGCTTTTCTAGAAATCTCTTAAAGAAAAGAAAATAGAAGAACCCTTTGTAATTTGACTATGGAGGCACCGCTGTAACGTATATTTTTCCCTTATATTGGCTGTTTAACACTGCCGTATCCAGTTTTATTCTAAATAATATAGAAAACAAGATGTTTACACTTATTACTCATAGAATACATCTGTGGTTAACCTCAGACAGGACTTCCTATTTGAGTTTGATTATAGGATGGCAGAAGTTCATGAACGGCAGTAACTAAGACCCATTCGATAGACTGTAAACTCGTTTGCTACTTTACCTTACAAGCGAGGCGACTATCTCAATCCTCAGGAGTAGCAACGCTTCCATTTAATCCTGTTTGATCTTAAACGTGGCTATTAATGAACTGCGGAGTCCATGTAAAATCAGATGGCCTGCACACTCGTTTACTACCTTAACGACATAATAATATTGGCAAATATTCTTGAAGTGCTGGTTACAAATGTCTGTTGTACAAAATCATTTCGCAGCTCCTGTTAGCTGTTCGCTATTGACTTCAATGACTTCAACCCAGTAAGACAATGTACCCACTCCGTCGTGAAACCACGAGATTGCAGTCGAGTGTGCATTGGACCGGGTGCAAGCCGGGATTTATGAGGAACGACTTGGACCGGGAAGTAGCGATATTGGAAATTTAACATTGTACATTTAAACGTGAAATTGTTCAGGGTTTATACAACAGCAGAACTAGCGTGCAGTCCATCCAATACTATGTGGTCAATCTGTTACCAATTGCATATATTCCTCTGAAGTCATCTCATATTCTTTTCTGCACATGAGGACTAAAAATTTAACACGTCCATTAATAAAACCTCTAGCAGCGTTACACAGCCATTACAACGAAGAAATAGGCGTACCTACGAGGACACTGTGGGACGAAGTCGAGAAGATTATATATATCCGTGCATGCGTGCGTGCGAATGTGTGTCTAGGTGTTAAGTGCAATTTTTCATTCGATTCCCGAGACACCAGTTTTGGCCAGCATTAGGTGGGACTGGAGTTTGATTACAGATATTCATGGGTAACAGCGATCAATAACTCTCAGTTCACTGAAGTGACCACCCATCCAACTGACTCCACCCGACGTTGGTTAACTTTATAGATCTTTTACGGTCTGCAAAACTCGCTAGAATGTATACGCGCCATGTCCACATTACATAATACGTGATAGAAACAAAACTGCTGACTGTACGTTTACGATAAAAGCTACGTAATAGTTTCTCAACTCAATGTCAAGTTCAGTGAACCTGACGTCCAACGTAAGTCGTAGCTTGCGTGCACAGCTCGCTGCAGGGGCGTTCTGACATTATCGAAAGAAATGAAACCTAGTTTGCTTATTTAGTATAGGCATACGAAGGTACATCTGAAGATAATTGTCAGTACAATATTTTTATACTGGATAGGAACATATATCGTTAAACAAGTAGACAATTACATTTATAACATTATAACATTTACCGGTATGAAGAAAAATGTTAGTATCCTGCAAAAGTTCAAGAGAAAAAAGAAACGTATGTAAAGAGCGTGTGTACAGGACACTGTTCGCTGTAGTCCTTAGATATCCATATCCCAACCGGAATTGAAGTCTGTTCTGACCCCATATGTATCATTACTACTTTTGAAGACAAATCTCCTCTATCACAAATATACATTAAAACTCACCATTCATAATAAAACGATCTATCCCTGGCTCACTTACAACGGAAACAAAGTATATAGATATGTCAGATCGAGTAATTTAATAGAAAACCACTTTTTAACAATAAACAGTTAGTAGCCACTGTAAATTCTTTATAATATTTTTTTTTATAAATGAAACCGTTATAATGTACACTTTACAAGCAATATTTAAACTTTTCAGACTTTAAGTTCAACGACCTTAAGCTGTGCATGAAATCTTTCCGCAGTATTAAGTCTCTGAATTGCAGTCAAGTGCAAAATGAACCGGGAGTGGCGAGATTTATGGGGCCATACTGAGACCAGTGACCCTGCAGCAGTAGCTGACATTTAAAACAATGTTGACTCTTCATTAAATTTAATGTCGCCTCCATTTATTATATATATTTGCAACCCTTCAATTATATATTCTTGAATAAAACGCTGAGTCAATTACATGGTCCATAAAAGTTACATTTTATTAATTGAATTACAGTTAAAAATTTACAATTCATTAATTATTTTTACTGAAAGAGAAGCTTTTTCGTAAAAACATCGTAACTGCCTAACTGGCCTAAAAGGCTAACATAAATTATATCAAAGTGGAAAATTTTACCTTTGCCTGCGTCAAATGCTATGCTCATATTAAACAGTGATTTGTTATTAAGAGTAATTTTAAGCATTAGAAGTGACACAAAAATTATTTATATATTTTCTTCTCACCAACAGCATAACCCACAATGCATTGTTAGAAATGAAGTTCAGATGGTAGAGTTAAGTTAAGTCAGTGGAAGTTAAAGGTGGTAGAGCTGTTAGAGCTCGCCCGGGGCGGTACCACCGCCACCCTCA
>DWON01011537.1:0-10135 GCA_018251015.1 Phocides pigmalion okeechobee
GTGGTTGTCCATGGGCTGCAGTGACCACTTAACATCAGGTGGCCCGCATGCCCGTTTCTTACTCTTTCACAATAAAATAAACAGATTCATCGTAGATAGTACAAGAATAATAACTATCGTGAATCCACGTGTGAATTCGATAACAACAACAGTTCTACATGTGGAGCGAAGTGCAAAGATAAAAATTATATTTATATTAGTCAACATTACGACCAACAACAAACCAGTTTTGTTTAAACACAGCTGAAGTAATAACATGATCTTAGTTAGGACTTAAGACCTGTTTGACACTTTCGCTGTTCGATACACAAGTGCTGTGTATTATTTGGCATCTGCTTGCAGCTTGTGCACACCGGTTGTGGACATACAAATGTGTATGGATTATGTGCAAACACAATCGCTGTTTACATCGGCAATGCAAGACTGTGAGCGGAAAGAATATCTGTGTATTTGCAGATGCTATACATATGCTACATTTCTGTGAATTGTCCACGCATGGCCAGTCCAACGAAAACAGCTCCAGTTTACTACTACCTCATGCAACGCGACTCTATGTAAAATACATATGAGCACTACAGTGAATGTTTTAAGAATGTGTCTGTCCACAGGCTGCATAGAATGTTGTACATCAGGTTTGCAAGCTTCTCTCCTACTCTTCTCACAAAAGTGTCAATACCATTAGATAGATAGTTAAAGGTGAGAGAACTAAGTACGACCGGGGAAGTACCACCGCCGTATACCATTACTTGTGTTTCAGTTGGAGAGGTGCTCTTGCCGCCTACACTTTGAAGCGAGGCTTAGGCACCTTAGTCCTCACAAGTAGCAACACATCTACGTTTGAGCTCAGATAGAATTTCGGTAGTGGTTGTACATCAAAGTCTATGGACTGCAAATACTTAATATCAGGTGGTTTGTATGCTCATTTACTACTCTTCTCACAAAAAATGATAATACCACTAGATAAGTTAAACTATAGCTTTATATATCAATACAAACCTTCACACGGAGTTTCTGTTTCTTGGCTCCATTAATAAGGTCAGCGCAAACCTTCTCCAGAGAGCGGACATTGCGAGAGGTGAGTGTTATACGGATGCGGTGGATTGGGGAGATCTCAGCCTGGGGCTTCTCAATATCCTTGCCTGCTACGACGGCTGCTGCCTGAAATGAAAAATGTTAATTCTACTTAACATAAGTGTTCCAATACAACAAGCGTGATCGATGTTAGTGTTGATACAACCTGATTAATGGCTCGTACAAGTAATTGGTATTTCTATTGCATGGGAATGCATCCAGAATTAGTGATACAACTCGAGTCATGTTTTTACTCGAGTCACTCAAGTCATATTTTTGCTCGAGTCACTCGAGTGAATTTGTCAAACTTGTACTCAGTTAAAAAATATGTTACTCAAGTCTCTATGCACTCGAGTTACCGAGTCACACGGTGCATCGAATGGATTCTATTGCCACTAGATCTTCATTAATCTTACAATGTGTATATTATTTGATATTACTCCAGCCATGACAGGGCAAAAATTTTAATATAGATATTTGTTCTAAATTGCTAACAGAAATATAATTTGAATTGCAAATTTGCAACTCGATTGAGATTTTTTATTCGAATGACTCGAGTGAGGTCGTAAAATAGCTCAAGTGACTCGAATTACAAGATACTATTTTAGTTGCATCACTATCCACAATGCTTGTCACCATGCCCCATGAGCCCAGACTGTCTGTTTATAGTTTAGGGTAGGTTTATATTTACTTGTGAAATGTTTATTGTAAATTTTAGAACGGATGTACAATATGAGTAAATAATAAATTTTTGCTCAAATTCAACTCATTTATTCTTGATGGGCAATTTTTTTACATTGAATTAGTATGCAAATGTGACATTACAACCGGAATAGAAAATAAATAAAATTTCCATGAAATGAAAAACTTTTTTTTAATATGCAATGCATTTACATGACGTCAGCCATCAATATTCCACAAGTATCTAAACTAAGTATACCTATAAATTAGAAACATGTACTTAAGTAAACACCATTTAGGGCGGGAAATGCAACATCACAAATTTCGAATATTTTCAACATTTAGTTGTAAATATTTAAAAACGCGACGAATATCAAGAGCTTGTCTTTATTTATTGCATTAAAGCTACTGAATTACAGTGGATTAAAGTAAACACGTGGAAAGCTAACCTTAAAGATCCACCAAACTTCAATCGCTTCACACTTTATTACGATATAAAAGGTCTTGAAATATTAATATAATAATTAATGTATAATGTATTTACCATGTTGATGCGATTTCCCGGTCGAGATAAACAATTTTTTCAATAAAAATTGCTCAGCGCTGAACCGGAGAACAGCTAAACTTAAACGTCAAACGGAAAAGAAGTACCTACTTGAGTACTTGACAGTTAATGATGATGACATTGATACTTGACTTTACAATACAGAAAATAAAAGGTGCCCTAATGTTAATATTGCAAGTACTAAAAATAAATAAGGTTAAATAAAATCAATAGTTAATGAGATGGTACAATGTATTAAAATAAAGTATAAAAATTGTTGCAAAATAATTTCAATCAAATTAATATTTTTTAATATTCAATTTTTAAGTACATATGTAAAAAAAATTGCTGAGTTTAGTTTTTCATAGATAATAAATTATGTTTTTCCTACTTCTTAGCCACATAAATTTAAATTTATGAAATGAATTAGATTAAATCTATGTATTAAACAAATAATATAGACATATGATAACATAATATTCATTGTTGTAGCATATTTTTCAGAAAAAAAGTAAATAATAAAATCAACATATTGCAGATATTACGATTACCACAGACGAAATTCTACTTATATATTCAATTAACCTTTATTATATTGGAAAATTTGAATAAAATTGTATATAGGTTAACACATATTTAATAAACACATACACAAACACAACTTATCTGCAATTTACATGAATAACAAAGGATTACAAGCTGTTGCGCTACTATAACATGGAAGTCTTCATGTAATTCACTTCCGCAGTTACTTATACATTGTTAATCATAAGACTCTTGACTTGCTTGTCGAATTTCCTAAAACAAAAGATGATGTTATAAATGTAGATAATGCACAGGAGTTTAAAAATATATATATGTATGTGGTACAACTAGAAAGGCAAACAAAAATGTACAATATAAGCTAAGTTATATAGCCTTATAGTCTGTATAAGGGCTACTATACTCTATATAGTATACTCTATTCTATATATGCTGGTCTGGTTAACGAATTTTCTGTTATTTTACATTATTTTATTACAATTACTTAGTTCAGATCTCATTCGTGTGATTAACAGATATACTAATTTGATTTTTCAAATGAACCGATCTGCTAAGAGCAAAATAATCCTATTGCAATTAAAAAAAATTGTCGTTTCAGTTTGCCACACAGCAATATTTGACAAAGTATAAGCTTGGAATACTACTATATACTGTATTTTCTATGCTTGAAATATGCTACAGATTTTAAAATAGATAAGAAGCTTTAATAGAGCAATAGTATGTAAAACTTTATGACTGCTATAAATATTCTATGATTCTAATGGTATCTCCTACAAAAACAGTATAACTTGTGTGAGAAAGAGAAAAATAAAAAAATTACAGCGAGGTTATCTGATCGCCGGGTAGGTGGAAAGGATTGCAGATGGCATCTGCATACAGTGCGTGCAGGCGTCGCAGTGCGGTGCGGACCTCAGCGTCACGGATGTTGCTGCCGCTGGGCGATGTGCAGCTTGTCACCAGCACCAGTTTGATGCGTGTATTTGTTACGTAGCCGTAACTGAAATAATGATTAATCCACGTTTGAAAAAAAAAGAATAAATTATTATCCGTAAAATTTACACCCGATACACCGTTTACACCCGATATCGGATAACGATGAACTTAAATACTTACATTCTATGTGTGTCTGTAGAATAGAGTAAACCAAGATACAAATCTCGTAAATCTGTTCTAGCAGCATTGGAGCTAGAGTTTGTTGTATTTGTATTGGTGGTGGCCAGTCTCTCTTCTAACGCATCCAGCGCGGTATGCACAAGCCATTGTCGCGATAGCTCATTATCTGTGCTTGTATCATTTCCGATTCCCCCAATGTATAATGGGGAGTTCTGAAATCAAGAAATTCATACTATATCAATATGAAAAAATAACTTGGCTGTCTAAAGAAATATCTTTGTATGTTTACCAAAAAATTGGTTATGTGACACAAAATGCACTTTCAATCATTATCTTTGACCCAATTGACAAGTGTCAAAGCAATAAATGACATGATTTGTAATGAATTTTGTTTTTAGTGAATTTTCGAAAACTATACAGTAAATACTTGAATTACTAGTCAGATACGAAGTCAGACGAATAAGTTATGAATAGTAGTGAAAAGAAATATGAAAGGATAAATGTAAAGTGCTAAAAACTTACATCTTTGCCGATAACTGCGACACAAACAGCCATTGTATACACAAAACTGGGCGGAAGTGACTTGGCATTGACAACTGAATTGATTTTTAACGTCGAGGCGGGATTTTTTTTAAGGTATTTATTGTTTATCTTATTTTGTGGGCTCAAAACCTTAAGATGACGGAAAATATTTACCGGTCTCGTAATTGTGGTAGTAGTCAGGACTACATAATGTAGACTACATTTTTTTTGTGTTGTAAAATGGCACAGAACCAAGAAGCAACAGAGCTTATATACGAAACTGACGAGAAAGGTGAAAAGATGTTAGTGAGATCATTAGAATCGAATCAACGTGCGTTCCTTCGTTTTACGAACAAGACCAGCCGACCTGTGGACGTCTGGTGGCGGAATTTTGGCGGCACACGAGTCCATTATGTTCGTCTTAAAGCACGTACGTATTTTGACGTGAACTCCTTTATAACACATCCCTGGGAGTTCACGGACGTAACGACGAAGGAAAACTACGTAATTGAGAACAAACGGATCTTCAGACCACCTAAAGACATTGCCAATAAGGGCTTTAGAACTAATTGGAATATCACGATTGGCGTGCGCTCGTTAAGGAAAACTGCTTTATTAGCGCTAGCGCGACATTTAACCGATCCCAATACAGCGTCGGATTTGCAATTACCTCGGGTTCTAGTGGAAGAGCTGCGAGAGATCATAGTCTTGTACCACCGACCCCTCACTCCTAATGTAACCAGATGACAGTTCTACCGAACATCTTGCTGACAAGGAAACATAAAATATTAATTATATACTAGCCAAGCCAACTAGATCAACAGGTGGAATGTGCCCTTCCCGCTTGGGGTACCATGGTTGTTTAGAAATATTTGCAGGATTGTTTACAATGCTTAAATTTATTAGTATACATATAATTAATTATGCTGTAGTTGATGTTATTTATATTGACAGCTTCAAAAATGAATTTTGAGAAAATGAGAGACTAGAGTAAATAATAATAGGTGTTTTCAAAGATAGTGTCCAATTCCGAATGGGCGTATTCGAACAGTTATATATCTGCGGTCAAAAGAATTTTGATAAACGTCTGACATCACAAAAATAGTATTTATTCATGTATTTTATGTGTATTGAATAAAAAATGTAAGTGTATTTGGTACCTAAAGGGGACCTAGCAAGAGCATAATAGGAAAAACAAATTATTAAAATGTAAAAGAAAAAAAGTTATTGTATTGTTGGTACCAACATTGTATAAGACGTTATGATTACCAGTTGTCTAATTGGCTTGGTCGAGTATTAAAACCATTTAAATATAAGTAAAGCATTTATATTTTATATAAGATATGATATTGCACCTTCAGAACGATACAGACCTTACTAAGAACATCAACTTTCGGTGCAATGTGAAATAAAAAGTTGTGTGTATAAATTTTCAAATGAGAGAAAATTTTTGAGTGTTCCGTTTAATCTATGCTTTAAAAAATATGTAAAACACATAATATGTTTTGATATATTTTGTAAAATAGACAAAAAAAATTAACTAAAACACAATTTTTTCGAATTTCGAAACAGGATTGTTACTCTGAAGGTGCTGTATGATAACTTTCTCGATTCTGTGATAAGTTTTTTGAGTTTCAAATGTATAAAATCATGTTAATTTTTATAATGTGTCCAAATTTTTACTTATTTCTTATAAGACTCTCTGATATTCATAACATTTATAGTTTAATTTGATTTAAGATTAATTACCATATGTGTATAAAATAGTTTATAAGCATAATATTGTAAGAATTATTCATTGATAAGGAAATTGTATTGTCTGGTGAGGTACCACCATTGTTCTCACAATCCACCATAAAGCAGCATATGTTTAACCAGAGCTGTTCGACTGCTTCCGTTATAATCTGCTGAAAAATAACTCTTTGTGTTATGGTTGTTGATGTGTAGTTGCCTGCTACACTTACAACTACACTAAAGGTGGGAGAACTATAGTTCGTTCGGGGCGGTGCCACCACTCACCTCATTCTGCCGTAAAGCATTTCTTGTGCTTCGTTTGGAGAGGTGAAATTGTCAGCTACACATTGAAGCGGGGCGCCCATCTTAGTCCTCAGGAGTAGCAATGTTCAAGCTCAGATAGGATTTCAGTCATGTTTGTGGTTGTATGAAATAGAAATACAGACAGGACACTACTTGCTGTACAAGTAATTACATCACATGCAAATGTACAGTCTCATAGTTACATCATAAGGTCAAATTTGAAGTTTATGGTAGGACGGAATATAAGCTCCATTTTGATTTTGTGCAAATACCAGCCTGTGTTATCAATTTCTGTCTTTTGTTATAGAAATAACAGGCCCTAGTAGAGATAACTTATACAATGTTTGTAATAAACAATTACTGTAATTTTTTACTGATAATATGCTTTTGTCTATATTAATATTTTATCTACTTATGAAGGTCATAAATTCATTATCTGTGACTACTTTGCATGTAAACTTAAATAATAATAATTTTAATCATGATATGATTTGAAGCAGACTTAATATAGTGTATAAAAGTTCAAATTAATTTTATTGTTGCATTTTGTTAAATTTTATTTAATTACAATAAGATTATTCATCCATTTAATCCCATATCAGAATGTAATATTTGATAATAAATCATGTGTACTCTTTAAATATTGGTTTTAATAAAACTGTTCCTGAGGCTTGCAACACTGCTGTGTAACGCGGCGCAACACGCTTGCGGCTGGTACACACCTGTGTTGTACGTACAAGTCTGTAAGGATTACGGGCGAACAAAAGAGCTGTGTTTACGTCGGCGCTACAAGACTGCGGGCGGACATTACGACTGTGTATTTGTGGATGCTGCGCTGATGCAAAAAATACAATATTTGTGTGAACTGTCTGCACATTTCCAGTATAGAGAAAAGAGCTCCAGTTTAGGCTGCCTCCGCAATCTTGACTCGGATGTTATATATGAGCGTCGGAGTGTTAAAAAAGAGGGAAGATGAATAAAAATAGTAGACATGGGGTATAAAAAATAATTTATTGTAAAAAAAAAGTTAAATATTACATCACAATTACATTGGGTAGTCAAGTCACTCTGCAGTCATTTTGGACTCCTTGTGTATGTGTGCTACTATTGCTAACGCTCCTCCCGGGATGAACCTTATAAAATTGTCCGCTGTCAAAGGCCCAAGAGCATACACACCCTTCGGAGAGTTTAATAATTCGTGAGTGCTTTTATCTATAGCTACAGGATTTGAACGTCCGTCTACTGGCTTCTTTGGGTCAACTCCAAAACCAATTCCACTCGAATACGGGTTTGTTGGCTGACACTGACATACAACATTACTCTTCTCTTCCTCAATATCACATTTACACTTATCAATTAGTCCATTACTTTCCAAATTGTCAATCTTATTTATCTCATTCCGTTTGTTGCAGTCGGGAACAACACATTTAGTGTTAGTGTTGCCGTTAATTTCTGTGTAGTTCAAATATCTCGACTTGCAACTCTGAATGCTTTGTCCCAACACCGCTTTGATATAATGCCAATGGTTCTTCAAGAAGCACTGTCTTTGGTTTTCGTCATCAATTTTCCGTTTTTCATCTTCGTCGATGCACTTGATACAGTTTTTAATGTCCATGTTATTTATATCAAAGTTTGTTTGTAAGAAGAATAGGTCCGGTTTGGAACCGATGAGCACGGCTACCAGAGAGACGGTTATTTCAACCGTTTCATTTGTGCCTAGGTTTAAGAGTTTGACTCTTTTTGGTTGGAGAGAGTTGTCCTCTTCCTCGTTGATGTTGGTAAAATCCGTGCTGCCCGGCACGGGGGTGATTTCCACTATCATGTGTTCAGGGTACGGTGTGTAGTTCTGGTGGTTGCCAGATGGTCCATCTATCATCATTTTGTATACCTGTTAACAGAAAAAATTGTATATTATCTGAATGTGACATAAAAATCGATGACTCCTATGGATAAAGTAGAACATAGTTTTTGTTTAATAGGATTCTAATGACAACAATACAATTTTATTCAAAATCTGTGTTCCTACCTTATGTGTAGGAGCCATCGAAATATGCTACAGGTTAATCTATGAATTGCACTTAAAGGTGGTGTTAATTTCTTAACATAGCAGAGAATTCCATTTTAAATAGAATTTTAGGTAAATATCATATTAACACTAGTAGATCAAGGTAAATTTGGTTTGCTTTGAGTATCATAGACAAAGGTAAAATTTGCTTGTTTTAATATTATTTCAGTTGTAACTTCTTGTAAAATCTGTTTCCTAACTCGTGTTTTGTGGGCCAAGGTATTCTTATTATACAATTGTCGAATAAAATCCACGTAAATCATTTTTAATACCACTTGCTAAGACTAACACATATATTGATTCCAAATCCTTTGTAGCCAGAGATAATTTTTGTTTTTCTATTTCCTAGGTCAAATTCTACTATTTTAGTATAAAGGTAAAAGTTTTTTTTTTCAAGTTATCCACATTAATTAATAAATGGTTTATGTCAAGGTAGATCTTGTTTCCTTTTAAGTACTTGTACTATCAGTCAAGGTGATATTGTATCAAGATATGCTTACATACTTCTATATTTTTATATGACTATTAAATCCTACGGTGAGTCAAAGTATTTTTGTCGCAAGGTGGTTTTATGAGGATGATTAAAACTTGGCTTATTTAATACGGCGGTGAAGATAACTTTTACTGCTATTTAACGCGAGAATGCCGCCAGCATTCTTGGCATTGCCTTATAGGCACTAAGTGCCTTTGAATTGCTTATCTTAGGTTTATACTATAATTATTTCGAAAGTACACTATGTTATGATGTACCGATGTATTGATTTTACATTGTACTCTGTACATTCATTAAGTGAATGTAAATACTTTACAATGAAATAAAATATTTGAATTTGATTTACGTTTATGTTATTTAATTACGATTTATCTGTATGATAACACATTTTCCAACATATTCCTTCCCAGTTTATAAAAGTGGGAGAGGGGGGAGGGGGTACTATCCCTGTCGAAATTTTTTAAGTCAAAAGTGAATATAGCAGCAGGTCTTACGTGGCAGTAGTCCGGGTATGCCTGCGGGGAGAGGCGCGCCAGCGCGTCGGCGGGCGCGCGGTGCACGTGGCGCACGGGCAGCGCCGCGGCGCGCGCCAGCCGCACCGCGTCCGCCGCGCTCACGCCCGACCCCACCACCAGCACCGACGCCGGCCGACCGCCGTCTGCGACGGAGAGAGCGACAAAGACGAAGTGGAGAAGAAAGATAAAAGATAAACAAAATATAAGACGATGATAAAGAGTCATAAATAGACAATGGAGACATAGACGATATACCAAGAGATCAAGAGGATGTTGAGATGGTCACCACCACCATACGTGACCAAAACAGCGGATAAAGTGACAGTTTTCAATGTAAACTCGCGATTGTTAAACTGCATCTGTAACCTTCGTTTGATGAAGGACACTGGAGTGCTAGACTTGCGTGCTAAGTTATGCTAAGGTGCCAAAAGGTGTCCTGAAGTGCCATAAGGTACCACAATGTGCCATAAGGTGCCACAATGTGCCATAAGGTGCCACAATGTGCCATAAGGTGCCACAATGTGCCATAAGGTGCCACAATGTGCCATAAG
>DWON01011538.1:0-10134 GCA_018251015.1 Phocides pigmalion okeechobee
AGAAATATCTGCTCACAATTACCATTATGATGGCATGCAAATGTTTAATAACAATTGTTTATGATAATTTATTAATAAATTGAATACATAGCCATTTGAAAAATCTTAATTAATCAGTATATTGATTATATTATTATTTTTATGTCATTTATTCATGCATTTCAAAATTACATTACATACATTAATATTTTTAGTATACATATATTGTCAAGTTATTATTAGTGAACGAACACCCAATTTCATATACAGACATGCAAGACCCACCCGTAAACACCCGCACGCACACACACACACACACACACACACACACTCACACACGCACTCATGTATGCACACAGCCACAAATGCACGCGTACACTAGATCGCACGCAAGGACGCATGCATACATGCACATACGCACTTATGACGCACTCACGTACACATTCACTCAAGTACACACATATTCCCTATGGAAAATAGAATAAAACACAAGAACAAATCTACAATCATCAAGACGCATAATACTGTTGCTCTTAATTCCTTATTTAGTTAGAGGTTACAGAGAGAGCATGACCGGCAGTTCAACGCGGAAATTGTTGATACTATTAATATTTAAATGTATTTGTTATATCTATTGAATCTTTAATATTTCTATCTTTTAAACAACTATTAAATTGTATCTTATCGTTCACAAAAGCATTGTTTAAATGTAACACCATTATTTTTACCTTTATCGTAGATCTAGTGAAAAATAAAACACGGGAACATTTTCCTCTTTACAAAACAACTAGGGTTATAAATCCCAAACGACGTTACTTTATGAATGTTATCTGTTACATTCGTGTATTGATGCTTCCAGACGCGATTCGAAAGTCTCAAGCAACCAACTTACCGCAACGCAATATGCACGACTGGGAAGCAATAGACAAGCAAATGATTAAAAAGGAACCGCAGAAAGCCAAGTACGAATAAACAATTTTATGCCTGAACTAAATTTTATAAGCATACATTGGAACGAAGTAAATAATGACTTTTAAAACCACACAAGAGGCAGCGCTACCGCAGAGTCCCACTACACATTTGTATTTTACTGTGTAATTAATATATAGTATCTTTACACACTCTAGAGCAGACTTACTCAAATTTATAGCTTTACAACCCCACTTTAAATATATGAAACTACCGCCAACCCCCATGTTTTAATACCCCCTCCCCTCAAGATAGCTCATTCATATACAAAACGTACAGTTTTCTATTTTAGTAGGTATGTAATCAAAGTGAAAAGAAACAAAAATAGCGAAACTTAGGGCTTCTATTCAAGTCTGAATCAGTACAAATAGGTTATTAATGCGATGTCTGGAAAATTTTGTCGCGAACCCCCTTCAATGAATTGGCGAACCCCACTTTGAGTAACCCTGCTCTAGAGTAAGAACTTACTAAAATCTTTAATATACATATAAGTAACCGGTATTTTCAACAGTCATAAAGTTCATAGCTATATAGTTGTTTTTAGTCATTCTAAGTAGATATTATGCTTTTCTCCCTCCATTAACAGACAAAAATATTTTAGGATAACGATTGTATCTTACGATTTCTTTTCTATTTTCTAAAAATATGGCATTCTTATAACGATTAAAATAGCTAGTTAATAGCTTTATTCAAATATAATTAAATAATATAATAAATATATATGTATAAAGCTTATTTTTATTTTCATTTAGCCTTTTTATACATAGAATAGCAAACTGTTTTATTGTTATAATAACATATTGTGTCCGTCTATTACAGTTTCACAAGTCTTTTTCTTCGCTTATTTTATATATATTTTAAACTTAACCTTGGAAAAAGATAAAAATATAATATTATTATTATCTTTTTCCAAGGTCGGATACGGATAAACATTTGTGCAACCGCTACTGTGGCGGCTCGCACACTGTGACGACGGCCGCACAGCGCGTGGCGCGACTCGGCCACTTCGTGAAGCAATGGGGCCCTGAAGTGTTGCCGCTGTCCAGTGGCTTGGCTGCAGGCGACGATGGCAGGGTACTGACTACTAAGTTATATTGGTTGTTTATGGTTCGATGCGGATGTCCTTGGATTGCAGCGACCACATAACATCAGATAGCCTGCACACTTGCTGACTACTTTTGTAACATACTAGTCAGGGTAAGCCCATATGAAAATTCATAAAATAGAAAATTTGCAATAAAAATAAAAAAGATTAAAGAATTTACAAGGAAAAACAAAATAGAAATAAATATGTTAAGCTTTGCAATTTTGTTTAATAGGTCAAAATTGTCCATATACAATAAAATGGACTTCCAAGTTTCCAGAATTAACGTGTCCTCAAACAGAAGAGACAAAAAAGGTCTGCTTCTAGTGACCTCTGGTGGTACTGGTGAAGGAAAAAAGATAGTAATCGATCCATATCAGGCATTTTAAAACCATCCTACATACCACACCCTACATACTTATACAGCCTACCGACAAGATTTACGATTTCTATGCAAGGGGCCGCTAGTTTACCGTTACTTCCAAAGCACGGAAGCGCACATGGAGTTACTCCTTATGGTCACCCCTCTTATTGCCGATCGCTCTCAATATTGCTTAACTTGTACGCCGGTAATAATGCAAAAATCATGAAGGTGTACGTGCTAATTGCATTAAAGGTGGTACAAACCATAGTTTGACCGAGGAGGTACCACCGCCACCCTTATAACCTGCCATAAAGCATTACTTGTGTTTGGTTAGAGGTGCGGTTGCCGGCTACATTTTGAAGCGGGGCGACCATCTTAGTCCTCAGGAGTAGCAACGTACCTACATTCGAGCTCACATAGGATTTCAGTCGTATTTGTGGTTGTACGTGGATATCTCTGGGCTATAATTACTTAAAATCAGAAGGTTTGCATGCTCGTTTGCTACATCTTTGTGTTTATGACAGTATCACTGGCACTCAGTGTCACTTGTCTCATCACAGCAGTGCCTGTAATAGAAAACAATAGTAACTTCGTAATTACATAATATATCTAAGTAAATATAGTCTATATTTCGATTGTTTCAGATGTACAAAGTTAGTACTGTCGAAGGAGTTAGTGCCGGACCTGGTAAGATATTGTTTTTCTCAATTAATTATTATACGATATATGTCTTTATATGTTTATTGTTGTATTTGTTGATCCGAACAGACACCGTTACAAACCCTTACTCATAATCTACCGCTAAGTATGTACCGTTAAATACTATTCTTGTTACTTAGAAGTGTCAACGTAACTCCGTACGACCTTAGATGAGGCATAAGTTCTCCCCGGGGATTTATCTGGATGTCCATGGATTACAGCGACCACTTAGCAATAGGCTTACACATTTATTCACACATTTTTACACACTATTCTAACATAAAGCAATATTTTCATTTCAAATTAACTATTTGACTATAAGACGAGTGTTACTAATTATCCTACAGCCAAAATGGCCGAACCTAGAAGACCCTAAGTCTGCATTAAAAAAGGAATAACGGAACAAGCTGTGGATGCAACGCAGTGTTTAAGAGATAATATTATATATCAATAATTTTATAGGTGGCCCTGCAGACGCACCTTGCACACCGAAATCAAAGTCGAAGAAAAGCGAATCGGTCAAGTTACCACCACAGAGGCCAGTAATTGCAGCCACGGTAAAAATCTATTCAACTTATTATTTAAAGATACATTTGGAAATGAAACGCACCTATTTGTATATAATATGATGGATTCTAGAGTATATGAAAATAAACAGCTATTTTTTCTACCTATTTTTAGTGTAGTGTTTATAAGTGTTTTTTCTCGTGTCAATAAATTAACACTTTATATGTGTATTGCGCGGCGCAACGACTTGTACACACCTGTGTTGTACGTACATATCTGTATGGATTACGGCCGAATAAAAACGCAATTTACGTCGGCGCTACAAGACTAAGGGCGGACATTATGTCTCTATTCGTAGACGATAGAGAAATACTAAAAAATACAATAATGCAATAAAATGTAAACGCATCTTCAGTCTAGTCAAATAGCTCCAGTTTAGTGCCGCCTCCCGCAATACTAACCCGATCTAAAATACATATGGTCGCCGCAGTGAGTGTTAATAAAATTATACTTTCGTATGACTTATCGTTGAGTTCGATTTCCCGTTAAGCCCGTGTTTCAAATTATTTGTAATTATAAAGACTAATTGCACGTTACTTTTCAGCCGGAATGTCGCTGCTTAGAGGGAGGTTAGTTTAATTTTCAATTTTAATATAAATAATTTTATTATTTATTTATAACAGTCTGAAATTAATCAATTATATTTCAGATACTCCAAAGAAGGGTTAGAAGATATTGTTACTATTATTATACAAGTGTTTTATTATTTTTTATGTTCTATTCAAATAATATTAACTATTCAATCAGGCGATGTAATGTAGAGAAAATAAAAACAACAATTCATAGTATCACGTTGATTTATTGGTAAATCCATTACCATACGATTCTAAATGACAGAATGTGTAAAAACACAGTAGGTACTAAAATTAAAACGTCTTTTTCTGTTACATATACTGTAGATCATAAAATATAACATGATTACAATGATCTGACTACAGTTAATAAGCTTTACTGCGGGTTATGAGTGGCAGTGGTACCGCCCCGGGCGAGCTTTAATGGCTCTACTACCTTTATAATAATTAAACAGTGTATATTTTATATTACTTAAACATTGGGATTATTTTGACTCACTAAAATTCAATAGTAAAATACAGTCAATCCGGGTCAATGGTCCAACTGCTCCGTCCAACTAGTTGGACCATGGGTCTTTCTTTACTAGGGGCAGTTGTGCAATAATGTCATCATTGTTGTCAAAAACAGAATTGCTGTTTATCTTTTATAACTCTAAATTGAAAAGAATACACGTCTTTGACGTTTTACAATGGCGTCAGTTTTGCTAGAATCTGTCTATTCTAATCATGTTATATTTTAAGAACTATAACAGAATTATTACTAGTCTGCGAATAGAAATATGTACAGAGAAACATATATATATTTACATTTTATATAAAATAACATGGTGACACATACCAGCACAAAACAAAATTAAATGCAATTCAAAGTGCAGCTAAGAATAGTTGCTATTTTGTAGCAAAGAATAATATAAATTTTAGTTACAAAGCGATCCAAAACGCCTCAAATTAATACTTAGTTGTCAACAGAAATATTATTATTAAAACACTTAGCTTACCAAAAAATATACACAATAGCTCTACAATCATATATAATAAAACTTAAGTTAATCACACTTAAGTTAAAATCAAACTTAAGTTATATATAGCCAAACTTAAGTTATAGTGAAGCTTAAGTTTAGTATATTGACTGGTTTACACAAGAGATTATCTAATGCAACAGTCCGTACTTGCTTACAAGTAGTAGGTACCTATACTAAGTTTTTTATGGTCCTTTTGGTAAACAAATATGGCCGTCTTAATATCGACGACAACTTAATATTTGGAGAATTCTGAATTTAAAATATCAGTTTAATAACATGTTACATTATATGTAGTTTTAAGCATATATACAATATATATTAAATTTCAGACGTTTTTATTTTAACACAAATAAGTAGTAAGTATCTCGTGTAAGGATATTGTGAGATTTCCTTACAAAGAAGTAACTTAGATGTAAAAATTCGTAATATTGCAAAGGAATTAGTTTACCAAAAAGGACATTCAGAAAAAAACTAGGTATACATAAAACAATAGCAATGTTCCACTCAAAAACAACTCGCACCATTAAAATCATAATGACTATCTCTTAACATACTATTATTATCTAGAGGAAATATCATTTGAACGACAGGTAATGCGAAAGTCACACAAATTCAAACTGTATGTTATTATTTACATAGAACCTTAAATATACTTTAAACCACCATTAATGAGAAATGAATTCTCCCGTCTACTCGTAAGGATTTTCATTAGCAAATAAACGACAAAAAGTTTTAAAATCGAATCAATATTGTCGTCAGTGGCGCAGCAGACAGACGCAAAAAGTTCCCGCTTCTATTCCGGAATAGCCAACCAACTGAACGATGAGTCCAGATCTGGGTTCTGGGTTCGAGTATCTAAATAATTGTCATTATGTATTCGTGACAACTTGAATAACTCAAATCCTGGTACGATAAACTGAAAATTAACAGATGATGACTAAAATCAAGTACGTGACAGCTAACTGTGCATAGTTATTGCGAATATTTAATAAAATATAATATAAAATTTAAATAATTCAGTATTACATCCTAATAACAAGAAATTAATAACATAAAAGAAAAAAACATTCAGCATCTGAAACAACATCAAAAAATATTTTTTTATTACTGACTGACTGATTGGTTTCTATTACTGCATGTCATCCGTCAATTTTTTCAGTTCATTGTAGAAAAATCAGAGTATACAGTAGAAAGTAAGTTAAGATTTCTTTCTTACATTAGAATGCATTAATCAAAGGCTTAGTATTCAAAGCGACCAACTATTCCATTATGTACAAATGTTTTTAAATCAACATCAATATATTAGCCGTATCACTGTTATATTGTATGCTGATGATTTAAAAAACCAAATATTTTTCAAATATCTTATCTACTATAGATAGGTTTAACCTAAGTATTACGCAATGATTAAGAGGAAACTAGTTGTATAGCACAGTAAAACACCAGTAATAACCTATGAATAATTATTTATAATTCCTTATATTTGCAATTACTTCAGCAAGTATACACTGAATTAAGATTGCATTGCATTGTATATCGGTAAATGTATCAGTTAACACTTTCCCTGCGGGTTACAACACTGCTTTGTAATGCATCGCGCAACGCGCTTGCGGCTTGTATACGCTTATGATGTACTGAAAAATTTGTTTGGATTACAGGAGAACAAAAGTGCTATGTTTACGTCGGCTTCACAAGATTGAGGGCGAACATTACGTCTGTGTATTCGTAGATGATACATAGATGCTAAAAATACAATATTTCACTGAAGTGGGGGCGTATCTTCAATCTACAGAAATAAGCTACAGCATAGACCGCCTCCCGCAACGTTGACCCCATTTAATTTATGAACGCAACAGCCAGTGTTAAGTTTTCAATATTGACATTGACAGCTGTCAATATTAATATGAGTGTCGTAATGTCAATATTTATAACAATGATTTATCAAAGCTTTCAGACCGTTTATCGTCCCATAGAACTAGTTTCCTCTTTCAAGCGCCTTGTCCACGACATATTTTTAGCACATTCCATAAATTTCTATACATATCTACATGGATTACATAGATTATTCTATCTAGGGAATGCCAATATAAGACAAAAATAAAGTTATGTGGGTCACTAATCCTCGCATATTTTGATGTAAACAATAGTGCAAAATGTTTCAATTCAGCAGGGTCCCAGACAAATAACTAAGTATCAAAAAAAAAACCACAGACAAATACATTTGTGTCTGTTTTCTTCAACGCAAAAATGACAATATGCCACTAATCCTTACAAGGTCTAGAATAAGACATTTATGTAACATATGACGTCACGAAACTGGTTCACACTATAATGTTTGTAAAGCATTTATTCTTACAACACTGCAACTTATACGGTCCGTCGTGGCCGACGCGACATACCCTAAAAACTAATATTCATTTACCTACAGACAAGTGGACGTCAGACCTAGTGCATACTGAGAATACTAAAGAAAACATACATACGTCAATATATATAAAGGCTGTTTTTTCTTTCACTCTATCGGTGCCTCAATATTGAACACTCCCCCACAACTGGGGGAACGTCCAACTGTTGGTAGGTCAATTTTAAAATTCCGATATAAGCGTAACCTAACGATGCCTTCCGCGGCCGCTGTACGGTTTAGTGTCACGACTGTATCGACGCGGCTTGCGATCGTCGCACGCGCCGCGCGACCTGTCGCGTCGCTCTCGGTCGCGAGACTTCTCCTTATCGCGCGAACTTCTGGAAGAGGTTAAAAATTTACTTTGAGAATTTTTTAAACACTCATTAGATACTAAGAACATTTTTTTAATAAATGTAATAAAACGAATAAAATAAGTAATTATTTAATGGCACAAATATTTTAATTTAATTTAGAATTAATATAGTAGTACTAATTCGTTATGAATTACTGTAATATTAGATGTAAACCATAAGCAAATTAATTAATAAAATCATGTAATTATAATAACCACCAAAAAGCTTAAACCAAGTAATATTAAATTCTGCCGTAAGATTTCTACAAAATTTTGGCTTGCATTAAAAAAACAGTTTAGGAATGATCGATTATAATAATTACGTGTAAGGTTTATTAGGCTCAATTGCGAAAAACACTAATTTTATTATTTTTATTACAATTATGAAGCAACTAAAAAAAGCAAATAAAAACAATAAAAAAATTATGCAAATGCATAATACTAGGCTGCTATGTGCAAATAACTTGTAACCATTACTTGTTGTTGGCTAAATAAAAGTCAATGATGTTATTATATAAAAGTACCTAGTTTCACCAGCGGAACGGCTGTCTCGCGACTTACGTCGCGGGGGCGGGGCGGTCGCGCGGGGTCGCGGCGAACGCGACCGCGACCGCGACTTGCGCCCCTTTGGCGAGCTGTGCACTGACTCCCGCTCGCTGTTCAGGTTGAAGTCATCAAATCTGTATTATGAACGCGCCGTGCCAGACAGGTCACTTAGTGGCATTCAGAACTTAGCGACCGCGACGCGAGACGGCGACCACGCGAACCGTGACGAGCACTGACAAGAGCATTAACATGCTTTCACAATAATACAGCAGTGAATAATTACAAAAAATAATAATTTTATAATTATAAATAAAAGAATAATGTCAAAGACTAATCTTGTATATCTTTACAATCTCATTGCTGGGTGGTGTTCTCTTTAAACGAGAAGGATATTTTTTTACTTCAATTACATCAAGATGTTTTACTGTGCCTCTTAACACTTTGCGGCGCTCATATGATCGGGTCAGCGTTGCGAGAGGCGGCACTAAGCGGAAGCTATTTCTCTAGACTGGAGATGCGGCAACAATTCACTGAAATATTGTATTTTTAGCATCTGTATAGCATCTACGAATATACACGTCTTGGAGCGCCGACGTAAACACAGCACTTTTGTTCGCCCGAAATCTATATAGATTTGTCCGTACAACACAGGTGTACGAGGCGCAAGCGCGCTGCGCCGCGCATTAAACAGCAGTATTGTAATCCGCAAGGAGACTGTTAAGTAATTTAGAAGTTGGAACTTTAAACTATTTAGATCCAGAGAGAAAAACAAGTCACGTCTTTTAGTTACCAAGCTCGCGAGTCACGGTCTCACATAACGGTCGCTATGTGCGAATGCCACCAGATTAATTCGCTTCAGAGCACTGTAAAAGCCTACAACCTACAAATACAAGCTGAAGGTATACTACCTAATCCCACTAGCTCCATTAAACAGCTCCCAATACTAAATTCCTCATGTAGAACTAAAAATAAATATAATCATCCTCAAATCAGAGACAACCACTTTTCTTTATTCATAGACAATTTCTTATGTAAATTATTCACGTCTTTGAAATTTGACATTTGCGGTGTCAATTTTGTAGTGAATTGAAATTATTTACTGAAATTATTTGTTTACAAATGTCACTCAGCAAAACGTCTGCTGTTATAGTAACAGCCCAAGTCTACGTCACAATACTTCACAGTATTATTGTAAGATTGTCCATAGCAACAGAATCGGAAATATTAATTTCAGGGCGTATTTCCCAACTATTTTTTTGTCTATAAAGCTTGCGCTAAACTGATGAACTTAAAAAGGAGCGACCGCTGACGCCATGATTGCTACCATGTCCTAAAATACTATTTTTGAATGAAACTTACAGCAAAGTAGAAAATCATCATAATTACGTTAATGATTGTGGCACTGAACCCTTACAAAGTTTACAGAAATATTTTTAACATGAATATGTTATTCTTTTACAATGTAAAATGGAGTGTTTGTAAGTTTGTAGTGTTTTGAAGGTGGGAGAACTATAGTTGAACCGGGGAGGTACCACCGCCGCATTAACAATCCGCCGTAAAGCATTCCTTGTGCTTC
>DWON01011539.1:0-10133 GCA_018251015.1 Phocides pigmalion okeechobee
GGCAACCACACCTCCCCAACCGAAACACAATACATGAAGAACATGTTGCTTTACGGCGGGTTATGAGGGTGGCGGTACTACCACCTTTAAATATTATTTGTAATCTCTTGAAATTGAAAAGAGTAAATTGGCAATATGCAATAAATCATTCTGCACGAAGTCGTTCAGCGATCGCATGAAATAAGGGCAAGTAACATTATGGCTTTTGACGGCATTTATATTGTCCTATATTCATACTTAAGTAGGTAGTAAATAATGCAATCATCTGTCAGCGGTCCGAAAAAGGCGCCGCGGCGGCTGCAACGGCGACATCGAGGAAATCTAAGTATGCGAAAACGACGACACACTCGGCATAACCCGTGCACCGCCGTACGTCGGGGCCTGGGTTTTGGGGCCGGGGGGAGCAGTCGATAGTGGTCGTCGACGTCACTCGACGACCGTAAGCGGCTTAGCGGCGGCACGCGAACGGTGAGCGACGAGCACGTCGCGGTGCGGCGCATGCGCGGCGTGCGGCTGCCCGGCAGTGTGCCGCGCGCCGCCAACGACCGCGCCGAGTCCGTCGTAGCCCACAGTCCACGGCCCGCGCCCCGCACCCCGCAGCGACTCGCCGCGCGACCACTGCAGCACGAGCAGCGCGCGACTCCACGTTCATCCACCCGTGTGCCCGTAACGCGAGTGCCGGCTGCGCTCACAGGCCTCGCAGAGTCCCGAGTCCCAAGGCGCGAGGCGAGCCGCCGCCGAGGCCCACGGAAGCATGTGAGCGTGAGGCCGGGCACGCCGAGGCCGCTTACGTAACGCGGCAGCCGGCGTGGCGCTGCGACCCACATCACGTAAACACTATCGATCCGGGGTTGTCTCCGCTGCACGCTTCGCCATGCGAACGTATTATTGTGGTTCCGAGGCGCCGGGCACAGCTCGCGCCTCGCTCGCTGAATCGATGTGACCTCAAATCACGTGAGCGACCTTAATGTCAGGGAAAAAATTATCCTCTATTCATGGTTATTGTAGACGATGCCGTGAATTGACTCGATGACTTTAGGTTTCCTTAGTTATGTTCTTCCTCTTATATTGCAACACGGAACCCTAGGCTTTTCATCCATCGTTTGGAAAACCTAGGTAAGTGAACATGCCCTCATGTTTAATCATTTAATTACACAAAATAGAAATGCGTAGATAGCATTAGTAAAACTATGTATCAATTGATGTTATGCTGAATGTGGTGATCAACCTATAGTAGTGTTTAATGTCACTTGAGGATAGCAACGTATCGAAAGTGGACCTCAGGTTGGACGTCAATCCAATTTGATATGAGTAACAGACATCTATTTGGCAGTAGTGACCGCAACCATTACGTCGATTTCGGTTTCTTTGATACAAAAATGTTGTTTAAAATTTTCAGACACAGACGTAATAGAAATGGTTAACAAAGCACGTACAAGTTTAGCAAAAATAAGCTAACTATATATGTTATAAGTAAAATAAGTACTTCTGTATATTAAAGGAAAGGAATAAATAATAAATAAGACCATGTAAAACTATGCAACTGACATAAAAATATCAAGTTTATTTCGTGAAATTATACACCACACGATATAAATGTACTGCGTCGAACTTCGTAGCATGGGTACTGCAGTATCAAACCATTTGTCTTTACAGCAAAGCGGATTATTAATCGTTAACGGCCAAAGATTCACCAGTTTGATCCTCACAATCGCCGGAAGGTCATAGGAAACGTGTGCTTTATGTAGACAGTGATGATTGCTTCGATCATCAATTTGACTTAGATTCCTCATGTCGCTCTTCTCTGCCATAGAGAAGAGCGAGTCCAGGAACGGAATCCAGGAATCCACACAGCAGTAGATTGAGTTTCCTCTCTGTCAACTCAGGTCTTGATAGACCTAATATGAGGGGATACACGTAACGTATCCATTTAATTGAACTTGTGCACGATTTGAAACGAAAATGCAGGAATCTAGAGTTATTCCCAGACCTTATTTCCGATGTTCAGCTGTTACGATTTCTCTAAAACTTAAGAAGTAAACAATTTTGAAATTTCTGGGGTCAAAAGATTTTTTCATCTTTTTTTTGAAGTATATACAACTTCTCTGTTGTTGCAAGTCTGCGAAAGCGACTATAAACACTTCCAATCTGATGAGCCGGTATTCCTTATTGATAGATTTAGTTATAAAATAGGTAGTGAGGCTAAAATTGGAAAAACAGTGAAAACGTAATAATATAATTATTATATATGAACATTACAAGACAGAATTACAGTAAATTCATGTTCAATTTATAAAGCAACGTGAATTGAGCACCAGCTTGTAGGCTGGCTAGAGTTTAAACGGTTTAATGTTACATATTTTGATACTTTGCCATATATATTTTTGACAATTATAGCAATCCCCAAAAATAATTATACCATCCTTCAGAATACTATAATTATTTCGATGTGTTTGAACACATCGAAATTTGCAACGATCAAAATAGTTACTATTTAACTACTAAGTTACTACTCGCTAGTACGTAATTATTACTAATTCCTCCTTAATAGTAATAAATATGTGTATAAATTAAACAATACAATGATCGAACTTCGAATATTGAAGTTCCAACCAGTTAGAACTGATACGAACATATTATTAAAATATTTAGTGTGCCTTGTGCCAAATGGTAAAAAACATAACGTGGTAACCGGAACTTAACAGTTACCAGTCGGTGATATATACTTAAATAAAATGAGCAAGATAAAATGAAGAGCCACATGGTACTTCATTACCGCTCTGAACATGTAATGGGGCTATAGAGTTGAATAGAACCCGTCGGTCAGAGCATGTTAGTGGCCGCTTGTTGCGCGCCCTTAAGCGCGACGCTCGCCGTGTGGCGCTGCGCCGAGCGGCTACGGCAGCTAGGAAGCTACGCGAGATACATCTTTATCATCAAGTATAACCTAGATTTTAGAAACTTGAGTGTAGTAGTAACACATGCAGAGGAACTCTGTTTTAGTCTGATATTAACTAGACTATCAGAAAAAAATATATATAAGGCACACATTAAACTATTTAGCGGGATTGAGGTGTCAAGTTTACTCAATAAACTGCAGTAAATTCTTTTTCGCAACTTGCTCGCAGCATTAGGCTATTGGCGCATTAAGTTGTGCATGATCAATATTAACATGTCATACTACGGCTACGCTTGCGTTAATAATATACTTTACCCTCTATTCCGGACAGGTAATTAGAGAGCCCGTTAACGACTGCTGCATACGTGTGACCTTGTTGAATTATGGATTACATACATTTACTTACTTATATGCAAGTGCCGCCATACCATGCTCGTGGTTACTGTAATTAATTTGTTTATTAGAAAAACAAAAAACGACCCTCAATCTATGTGATGTTAGCGGTGATTGCAGCCTGCGGATATACACATCCGATATGAAATAAAAGTGAAATCTGATTTCGATTATGATTTGCAACAGTAATGTAGAGCACAGTCTAGTTTTACTATATTATGGGTACTCTCGATAAATTCAGTTTAGACGTAACTACGAGCCATGCAATTCGTTCTAAATGTCTGCATTTAAATTGCGGTAATGTACCCGTTACATGGTCAAATTATGCGTTGGTCTTAGTTTCAAATTACATCATATTTCCTTTCTCGTGCATGACTATAACATCTCACGACAACCGATTAACTTAGAAACAAGAACGGCAATAATTATGCCTGCCATAAATATGGCTTCAGAAGATAAAAAGGTTACCTAAACATATAAATCAACAGTTTCAATATAAAACTGTAAACGTAGAAAGTAAGGACTAGGTATGCAAGTATTTTATGTATGTACATATAATTTTAAATCAACAGTATAACGCAATTTATCGTCATCTTAATAATATTGTAATATTTTATGACACGATTTTATAGCACATGCATTCCCAGGATTCACATTAATATCGACTGCAATTATGTAGATTACTAATTACATAATATTTTGTTGTAGTTTTTTACAGTTTGATACCTTTAATGTTTATACAAATATATGCAACAAAAATTATAATGCATTACACGTATGCTTTCTGAAATGACTATTTACTCATCATTGCTTTTGTTATAAATACTACCAACCCACATAAAAAATACATAAAACAAAAATAATACACATTTATAAACACAGTTATTGGACACTCGGAACGAGGACAGCGAGGTACCATTTCATTAAGAAGACGATTAAGTTATCCACATATTATACGATTATATAATGTGGTTCTTCATATACTTTATTTTGTAATCATCAAAATGCATCCAAATGTTCATTATAAAGACAATTCAATTTGCCACCGGGTTACTTTAATTTGTTCTCTTTTTTTGTTTTAACAATATAATTCCTAAGGCTAGCAACCAAATAAACTACTAGCATGTTACACAGAATGGTAACAAGGGGTACAGCTTTTTCATTCGTATAGACGTCATTTCTTAGAACTACATAATATGTACGTACTGCTACGAGTAACGAGATCGATCGTCATTCTCATATTGCACGAACGTCCGCGCGTAGCACGCTCGTAGTACAGTCTACGCCCGCGTTTTGCTACTCCAGAGATTCGTGTTATGTTTACTTGGTTATACTTAAGTATAGCGTAGCTACAGTAAGATTAACAGATATTTGAACATAGTCATTAGATTTACCGTTATACACTTGTTAAACTGTTTCGAAGAGACAAATTTAAAAAGTAATTACGGAAATTAATATTTTCCTTGTAAGTCAACTAGCTATATGGCAATTAGCGCCGTGTCTGCTAGAAAGTGGATGAAAAACACCTCCATTTTATTTACGTTACAATAAATTAAATACCCTCAACGATACGTCCATCGCATGGAGCTTACTTTTAAGGGAAAGGAAACAAGCATTTGTAATATTTAGTGGCTTGGTAATAAAAAATCCTTCGCCTCCTTACTTACATGTTCTACAAATAAGAAATAACAATCGTAACAATGTAAGTATTTTACAACCGTTACTGATATGTGAGCGAGAGCGCGTGGTGGTCGTGGGGAGCGCTGCGGGGTTTCCGGCCTTCGCGGTAATCGCGCCGCGCGACGCGCGTGTTCACGGCTCAGGTCAGCTTCGCTTGCACACCGACACGATCAACTGGATAGTCGATCTTTGCTATTGCTGCTCGTTCATTTTTTATTGACATATAATAGATAAATGATTGAAAAATACTTATATAGAAAGTGTATTAACATATAATCTACATATATACTTATATTATATTTACTTTTCAGTGTGTATAATTTATTTACTTTAACCTGCAACAAAATTTTATATCCCACTGGCGGGCACGAGCCTCTATACAATCTGGGGGAGGCCTGGAACATACATCAGCAGCTTGTCCAATCGATCTAAACGTTGACTTTGTAAGCAAGCCGCGGGGCGACAAAGAACGTTCCTGATAAAATATTGAAACATTCTTAAGTGACACGACAAATTTTATACATATATAGTTAAACACTTAATAATTATTAATAATAAAACCAAACTAAAACCTAAAAGATTTCATACAAAAAAAAACTTTTATTTATTGAATCAAACTTACAACTAATTACAGTCATTACCAATGCGTTAGCGTACCTACTTACGAGATAAAAGTCATGTTTTTACAATTTAAAATAACTATTTAAAATTAAATCCTATTTAAAATTAAAATAGTTATTTTAAATTGTGACCCTAAAAATCTATGTTATGTTACAAATTGCAAATTCAAATAAAATTACCGTTATGTCCAAAATTGAATAATTATAATAAACCTAATGTCAAAGTAAGTTAAAGTGTTAAATTAATAAAATTTGATTATTCATATCAATAAAATATCAACACTTTCAATTATCAAAACAATAAAAATAAAAACAATGTCATAAATGAGAAAATAAGAGAGATAATATATTTACATTAATTAAATGAAATAAATTAAACATGAATGTCAAATAAAAAAATAGTACAATTACATTAAATTCTCAATTATAAAATTACTTAAATTATTTAATTAACTATGTAGAACTAAATCACTTAAACTTTGAGCGTGTATTCTTCGGAAATAGTCTCACAAGAAATATAGTCGTAGGTATAGCTTGTGTGCCATAAAATTAGAATGACCAAATACAGTTAGTTTGTCAGGGTAGGAGAGTTCCGACAGCAAAATAATTCCGATGTTTTATACAGAACCTGCTCTTTATTGATAGCTGTTTGAGTGGAGTGGAGCGAGCGAAATGAGGGTATGAACGCATGGTGCGTGTTGCAGGCGGCAGCTGGCGGCGGCGCGGCGGCGGCGGCATGCCGGGCGGGCGTCGGGGGCTCGTCGCCCCGCAGAACACCTTCCTCGAGAACATCATCCGCCGCTCCTCCTCGCAGCGTCAGTACACCGCATTAAAGCATAACACTCGATAAACGCATTTTTAATGCTACCACACGCCGACCGAGCATACTCTGCAACATAGCGAACTTTTATGTTACGAAAACTGATATAGTTCCGGATTAGATCCCCAGCCAAGTAAATATTTGTAGAATACATTTGGAATTCTTTTCTAAATCAGAATGCTTTGTGCTTACTTTTGTTTAATTAAAATATTAATATATTTTTGTTTGAATATATTGAATCTGGTGTTGCGTTGTAGTTGTGATCGATATCAGGGTAAGAGGTTTCACGATGGAAAGTGACCCTATAACAAGAGGTAGGCTTGCGCTTTATCTAACTTCTAAAAACGGATTCGAGATCACGGGAAGTGTCTTGTTTTCATGTTTTCTTGTTTCATGTTTCATTTTGATTACAATGTATATCACAAATGACCGTTATTTTTAATTATATCGTCTAACAATAAGTATAAAAATATCTAAGCCATATATAAACAAATATATAGCTTTTGTGTTTGTAGAGTGATAATTGCCATGATTTAGAATTGTAAATGTGTGTGTGAGCAGCAGACAGCAGCTTCCTGCTGGCGAACGCGCAGATCGTGGACTACCCCATCGTGTACTGCAACGAGACCTTCTGCAAGATGAGCGGCTACAACCGCGCTGAGGTCATGCAGAAGTCGTGCAGGTACCTGTCAATCTACTGTTTCAATACCTACTCCTACACTCTCCTCTAACAAACTACAAAAATATTCAATATTGAATATTATCAATGCAGAATACGCTACGCTATTGACGTTGTTTGTCTTGTTACAAGAGAGGAAAATATAATTCCAATATGACGAACGAAAGGATACATGTAAATGCGTATTCTCGTTTTGTTATTTTTGTAGTAAGTGCGATGTTTTTCATAAAAGATGTATTCAGATTCGTGTATAGCATCGGTTTAGTTGATTTGTCCATATTTAGTTTTATGTTAAAATGAACTAAAATTGATCGATTAAGTTAAGGAAATGAAATTAGTCCCGTTAGTCGTCGTCGGGTATGACGTAGTGACTAGAGCGTGAGGCGCGCCGGCAGGTGCACGTGGATGTACGGCGAGCTGACGGAGAAGGAGGCGGTGGAGCGCGTGGACCGCGCGCTCGACCACCACCTCGCCGACCAGTTCGAGATCCTGCTCTACAAGAAAAACCGTGAGTCACGCTCGTTGTTTATGTATCATGTATGTCAAAAAACAGCCATAAAAAATCTTTTACTTTTAGAAATATGTACGTACATGTTAACAGCGAGTATCATAGGCGTATTTTATTTAAAAAATGGAGTTTCCTACATAAATTACAATAATGTGACTCAAGGTATTAAAGTTGTTCCAATAATAGCTATTATTTGTGGTGCGTTTCAAAAACTATTCTTCGTTCCATATCGAAGTTACGACAAGTATTAATAAGCAGACAGTTGGAGATTGGCAGTGGGCATAGTTGGAGCGATAGATAAAGATGAAAAGGTGGAGTAGCAATTTGGTACAGTGGAAGGATCGAATGTAGCGGATAGCATATGGATGGGACATGAATATGGCGAACATGGAGAGGCGCAAGTGGCCAGACGGGGGTAGAGGCGGCTAGGCGTACACCGTTTGCTTATGTCCTCTTAATTAATACATGTCATATGGTCAGAGCAAACGAAGTCGCCGATACAAGTTATCTTTTATAAACAGAATGATAATGAGACATATGTACGCCGCTTGACTTAAATATGTCTGACTAAGGTTAGAGATTTATTAATTATAATAGAATAATATAGTAAAACTACAATACTTTATAAAACAATTCAAGTTATATTGCGACATTTTAAGTTGGTACTGTTACTTAGGAGCATTTGAGTCCACCTAGCTTCCCACGCTTGCCGCGGGACCGGGCTATTGCCACATCGATACATACACTTCTGCAAATTATTATATGCTAATCTATACATACAATAAAACTGTGACTGGTCACTGTCTGTACATGGCAGATAAAAAAATCATAATGGGGTAAGAGAACCCAAAACAATGTATTTTCGTTTTGTCAGTTTGTCTGTATATCTGTATGGCTTGTCCGATGGATTATATTGTGATGGGCTTCACTTAATATTAAGTGTTTTTTTTTTCATTTAAATCGGTTAACAAATAAAGAAGTTATGGCAATTTAACTCAATAATCACCGACAAAATCGTTGGGCACAGCTAGTACGATAAAAATACCAATGTGAATAAGAACATGGTCGTGAAAGTAAATACATCGTTACATTTTTAGTTCTGTTGTCCTTGCTATCTTAGTTGTTTTTTTGTATAGTCCGATATCGTCTGTTTCTCCGCCGTATGTGTTTTTAAGTAGCCTTTTCAGTTCAATTTGTTTACTGGCTAACGCCGTGTAAAATAAAAGCAAACGAGGGTCGGTGGACGTAACGAGAGCGACGTCCGGCCACTAACGACCCCGAGAGATCGGAGCTTTGCCAAAAATTAAATTTGTTCATTTAACATGCCCTTTTTATAAGCCAAAACGTAAGAGCAGAAGGGGAGCCGTTACAATCTAATTTGTAACACGGTTGGCTACGGTACATTCTTTTTTATATTTCTTTGCACAAAATAGAAAATAAATATTTCCGACATCTTCGTCGTTATTCATCGAATTTAAGTTATTAACTATTGTCTTCGAATATAATTATGAACTGCCGAGAGTTTGTTATGACAAATAACAGTATAACAGTGCATTTGATTGATTACCAAGTAACATAAACATTATACTGAAGACAATGACAAAGTATTCGTTGTATCAAGTAAGTTGTTAAATTGAGGTAAAAGTTTAGTCTACAATTCATTTAGGTGAAAATGTTTAATAATATCGACTTTACCTAGGTACTGATCTGCTTACCTTGTTATATCCATTGATTTTCAATCAATCAAAAATTATTGTCTTACGAAAACAGTTTACATGCCTGAACCTGTCGAGACATGATTATATAATACGTATTGTGAAATTTAGTGTAAATAAGTGATGGGGTTCGGTATGTAAAGTTTATAAGTTGCCGAAATTCTTTAAATAGGGGACAACAATTATTTCTATTTATATTTTGTAATGATTGAAAATTCCTTGTAAAAAGTTTTTTTTTTTATTGTATAAGCTCTTAGAGACACATCTCTGGGATTTCGAAAAAAATGTTAAATTAAGGTTGCACTGTTATATAAAAATAAATATATACGCTTATAAAGGCGTATCAATAAATATTGTTTTGTGAAGCGATCCCAAGTGAATGGTTCACTATATATGCGATGAGTGCAGCTCACACACACACACGCTCATCACAGGAACGCCGCTGTGGCTGCTGGTGCACGTGGCGCCGATCCGCAACGAGCGCGAGCTGGTGGTGCTGTTCCTGCTCACGTTCCGCGACATCACGGCGCTCAAGCAGCCCATCGACGCCGACGACCCCAAGGGTGGCAAGTATCCATATACTCTACCTCTAAACTCTTTGTACCTTATCATTGTTTAACTTATCGTTTTAAGGAAATTGAGTTACTATATACTTTAGAAAACATAGGAAGCTTTTTCGTTATTTTAGGTTATGTAATCATAACAAACCAAGATAATTGTGTAGTAGGTGAAATATTTTTCGTGGTAACCCATTACGCAATGTTTAATTGAAAAATCAATTGACCTTACTAGTTTAGAAACGAAGTAAGTTAGATTGAT